>APFE030942445.1:305316-420681 GCA_000404065.3 Pinus taeda
CTGAGCTTTCAGTATGGTCCAGTTTTGACCATTTATGAGCAGTTTTCAGTGGAGAACTTCTGGGAGATGATGTAATTAGCTGACCTTGTTCCTTTAGGCAGTGAAGCAACACTATTAGGGACTTAGGAGCCCTCAGTTTATGGACATTTATGATTGGGGTTGAAGTGCCCAAAAATGTCTATAACAACGACTACCTGCGAAGTTCCACTGACATTATCATATTGTTCCTGCAATTCGCACGCCTCTGTTTCCAGGCACTATATGTTGGGGTCCTCCTACAAGGATGTGAGGACATGAAAAGCTTGCTCCAACATACTGGTACAGTCTTGCACTACCCGTCCAATTTCTTCTAGTCATGTTTGAATCGTGCTAACACGCTATTCTCTAACTTCCAAAGGAGTGGAAGGCAGTGCCTTCAGCCGTAGCTCAGCAATCTGGAGGCTCAGCTCTAGCTGTACTCGCATTGTTTCCTCACACGCGCTTTGGACTCCACTTGCCAAATAGTGGATCTGCATCTCTATTGGTAGGTCTGCGGTGATGGACAACTCTGGGACTCATCGACATGCTTCATCCACTGTCTTCATGATCTGTTGATTCTATGACACCATTTCGTCCCATTGCAAGTTTCACTATTCGATGTTGATCTTCTCCTCACTCATTACCTGGATCGTGTGGCCCTCGCTGGTGTGGAGCTCTGCTGTGATGCCATCCTGCAGTTGATACAATGTATCTTGCGGGAGGGCAGCCAAATTCAAGCCAAGTCCATTGATCCAGCCCACCGCGGCTCTATTGTCCTCTTTCTCTGCTGTTAGTGCTCCTTCCGGTAGCACTACGGTATTGGCCATCTTTGCGCGTAGTATCTATTCTGCTACTGATGTTCCTATGGCACCATAGGTTGCTACTGTTCCTTCTTGTGGGGGCCGCACCTGGAGTTTGCAGTTGTGCACTTAGGGACAACTACACAATATATTGCTTCAACATGGCTTCCTGAAGTGCTTCCTTGGCGACCTCGCGAATCATGTTGCCAATTTCATAGAGGTCACCTTATGTTAGTGTGATCGGTTCGATGGCCAATTTGGATGCCTTGACCTTTTTTCGTGGACCCAATCTCTCCGTGATGTGTGGCCTTTTCAGCTAAGCAGATGTTGTGCCCAAGTTGCGTCTTCTTTTGTGTCCTCTATTCCCTATCCTATAGACAAGTTCTAGCCCTCCTCGTTCTACGTTGTGGTGGCCCTTGTTGCCTACATTGTTGGTGCTGCTTCGGCGGCCTTTCCCTGTTCTACAGCTACCTTTGCTGCCTTGCGGACAGCTCTTACCTCTGCAACCACTTGTTCATTGCACCTTTGCTAGGCCAACTTTGTGACATGCAACTTGGTTGCATCCTTCTGCTTCTGTGCTGTTGTTCTATCCATCTCCCCCAGATCCAGGTGCACCACTTGGGGGGCCGTGATTCTAGGACTCAAAAGATCACATCATCAATAGTGATGAAGGGGAGCTTGGTCCATTGCCGCATTGGGTCCTTACATGCCTTGATGTACACATTATGCATGTTCGCCTTGAAGTCTACAAATCTCTGTAGACTGTTGTACATTGTGGGGGACAGGCACGGTCATCTATTGATCCACATCCAGATGCTCACCTCCATGAGCACCCAGAAGATCTTGGTCTCGCGAATCCACCTGGTGTCCTTGGTGGCCTAGAGCGACACGTACTTTGCGGCCTCTGGAACATATGTTCAATAGTAAGGACCTGACTATCCTCAGCCAATTCCGTTGTTACCAGTAAAATAAGCAAGAGCAACCACGTGTATTGGAAGGCCCTGCCTTGCTCCTGGGCTTCATTGTAATTAGTCAGGAACTCCTCGTAGAGGATCTCAGCCCAGTTGAATTGGACCCCCTCCGCGCATTGTTCTGCCAATGCAACTACCAGTGCTAGTACCTCATCTCTACGACATTTACTCATTACCTTCCCGGCCAGGATTTGGGTGGCTACACACACCCCTTTATCTTTAACGCTACTGATTGCATAACCCCTCTTTTTCTTCTCCATTTTTTATTTTTTCTTCATGGCCTCTGCGAGTGCTAAATCTCCACTTTTTCCTACTATCGCCGCAGGGTCCTTTCCCTTACAGGGGAGCCGAGAAATCCCATGGATGAGATCTACCGTGATGGGAATAGGCTCCTCCAGCCATAAGTACCCATCGTGCACTAGGAAAAGTAGTTGCCTGATGATGAAAATAGTGATAGGTGAGCGGTGAAAGTGTGGAATCCACAGCAGATGAAGTAATCCGGCCTTCTCCACACCGCGCAGCCATTTTCGCGGCTCTAGTTTTGTGACTGACCCCTCCGTACTCTGCTTCATGAGGCTCTCCATCTCCAAGTGTGGGAACTTTTCACTGTCTGCGAGGTCCCAATATTCAAACTTCATTGTGGGTACACGACCCGGGTGTGAGCCCTCAAACACAATTCCATTGGGGAGGAGTGTGGTCTAGAGTACAGTCTTAGTGACATCCAAGTCCTTAGGTATCTTGGCTTTCCCTTTTCATGGAAGGCATACTTGGGCAATTTCGCTGCAGTGCACACTGACTGGATGTCCTATTCCATGTCTTCAGCTGCCTCTATCTCATCGACGAGAGCCTATAGGCCCTCCTCCTCGTCATCTGTCTAAATGGTGACAGCCTTGCCCTTTTCTTCCATTGAAAGTTTACCGAACTACAAATTCCTTGAGGACATGAAAACTGGTCCTACTGCTTGCTTATCCTTCTTGGGCCTCTACTTCTAGGGAAATTTCAGGATTCAGCCCAACCCTAGTGTTACACAGGAATTTGTCACCATCCCTGTTACCCCTCTCCCGCATCTTGGAGGACTCATTCCAGGACCTATGATAAGTGACATGACCTGCAAACACTTGCATTGCATTCCCCTGAACATGAGCTTCATTTGCCCTGAAGACATCTCCTGCTAAAAAAACCTAAAAATAGCCCTTTTTCCATTGTCGCGGTTCCATAGTGCAGCCCTCGTGCGAATGGGGGAAATCCTCCAAAGAGAGTGCGCCAGTTGGTGCTCTGTCACAGAGTCGCACTCGCGCCAACCATAATCAGTGGTGTTTTTTAACAAACAAATGGCAGAAGTTTCATCCTAACAAATTCCTGGACTGAATCTATCTTGAGTTGGGTGGTTTGGCTACAGATGTCCATAGAGAGGAAGCGGTTTTCCACCTCTCATGGAAGCTTCCTTGATGATAGAGCCAATCCCATGATTATTGTGGATGATCCCAACTCCCCTTCCTCCATCTATAAAAGCTTGTCCATTTTCCTTGGCAAGCTGGTTCCAAAGATTAGAAATTGTCAAGTTTCCAAGAGCTTCATGCTGCAAGAGCCTTCTTTATCCCCATAAGGCCAAATCCAAGTAAGGAGATTCTTGTCCAATAACCAAAGAGAGAGAGGCTTGTTCCTATTCACAACAAGCTTTGCAAGACATGTGGTGCTGACTACCCAGCCAAACGAGAATCTAGCATCAAAACTTTGGTTGTATTCTTCTTTGATTATTATTAATAAACGACTGTTGGTTATGGTTCCACTCTTATTGTTATTTGTGATGATGATGAGTTATATCCTTTCTGACTGATATATAGTTGCATTGCTGGATTTTATGCTTTTGTTTGTGTCGTTTCTTATATGTGCAGGTGTCCATTCACGGAGATCATGGGGATTGTGATCTGCCGGAGCAAAGGAATGGGAGCGTCACCGCTTCTACAAACACTAGCGTTGGAATCAAGGTAGGCCTTCATCACTGGTCTTTAATTTGCAATTAGGAACTTGCGTTGTAGTGTTGTATGATTGTTGCTAGACTCGGTCTGGGCTAGTAGGGATTGCCTCTATCCGCAGAGGGGATTTACCTCCCCCGAGAAATACCCTCAAGGTTCTAGATTAGTTCTCCCCCCTTGGCACCCTCTTCCTGAGGGTTTGTTGCAGGCTGGTTGCTCTAGGCCAACATCTGCATACACATATAACCATTATTAGAACAAACATATTAACAAAAAAATCAAAACACATAAAATCAAAAATAGGTTATACTCAGCTCCTCATCCTACTCATCTCCCTCTGGCAGTGGTAGATCCGGGTCACCTGTGAATTCAGTCCCTGCATATGGCCAATCCTCGACCAAAATCAGCAGGCAGCGGAGCCACCCAAAGAACTCTAGCCTCCAAGAAATATGTTGGCCTCCTCCCCCTCTGGGCATTAGTGTTGCCCAGTGAGCCATTCTCAGCTCTTGCAGCACCCGATCAGATACAATGGCCCCTTGGCCCTGAAAGATTAGTAATCATTCTAGAATGAATGTTACCAGAATAGAACCGTAGCCAAACTACTTCAGTTTGCCTCGATTACTTTTTGTAAGCTATCTCTTCATGTTTGCAGTCACTGTTGTGGCCCAATCAAAGATAATGGGATTCAGACACTCTGTGGCCACTATGAGTTAGTTTTTTGTTGCCTCGTACGGTGCCTGCGCCCTCATAGTCCGTGTGATGGTAAATAACACCGCCTTGAGTGTTATATCTCGAATGGTGGCAATATCCACCTTTGCACTCCCGGATCTGAATTGTGCCCCTGGGCACACCCGTTCCATCACCTCACCCATCTTCTCACCAGATGGCCTGCTCCCTATCAATATGGGCACCGACCCTCTTTATGACAGTCTCGTGATGAAATAGATGTCAGAAACATCCAGTTCCAATACTTGGTCTTGCAATCAGAACACTTACTCGTGTTCGTCCCAAAGATTGATCAAGTACTGTAAGAGCTCAGGTTGAGCTCGTAAGTAAGGCGTCAGGAAGAATTTTTTCTACCCGCAATTCCTGAGGGCATCCACGCAACCTTCGTCTTCCATGGCCAATTCATCCACTCTATCATGCTCCCTCTCTTTCCATTGGACCACCATTTTTCTCGGTTATCTGCATCCACATGATCAAAAAAACCTTGATTAGATCTCTGGTAGATTAGGAAATGCATTCAAATCAGTTAAAAAATTGAAATTTAAACAAAAAATTGCGCTTCAGCCGTTGGCGCGACTGTTTTTAAAACAATCGTGCCCATTGCGCGGGCCTTTGGAGTATAAAGGCCCATTGGCACGGGTCTGTGCCCGATACCCGCGCTAATGGGCGCGGCCCTAATTTTTCAAATTCCCTCCACAGAGATTGAAGGAGTAAGCAAAAACTATTAAAAAATGGACTAAAATGGAGTATGAGGAAGTGCCTCTTACCTGGAGCTAACGGAGCTCTAAATGGTCGCACGAATCTGTCACAATCGCCAGCCGAAGTTTGCACACCAAATGCACCACTGCTGCTCTCCAATGAGGTAAAAGTAAAAAGTAATTTTGTTTTTACCATTTTGGCATATTTATAACTTTTTTAACTCCAAATAGGTTTTAAAAGTTATTTTTATGAATATTTTAATATATTTTGGTCGAAAATGGGTTTTACACTTACCTTTTGTGCAGCGACAGGTTTTTATGCGACTTAGACGACGAAATGAATTGTATTTTATACTTTTTTGGACTCGGTAAATACACGAAAAAGTCATTCTGGATCATCTTTCAGATCTTTTCTGACTCTCTAAAAATGAAAAGATTGTCGAGTTATTCCTCTTGACTCGCTAAACGTAAATAAGAGGCAGTCATCTTTAAACTCTTTTCCGACCATGTAAAGACGAAAACATCGTCGGGCCCTTGTCATTTCAGGCTCGTTAACGGTTACGAAATGACGTGATTTCGGTCACTTTTTTACTTTTTCAGGTCGAAGTCACTAATCATGAAAAGTACTCCTCGATCGTAATGGTCGGGCAGTTCTTTCGAGCATTGTTTTATACTTTTTCGGGCTCTAGAGAAACAACTTTACGAAAAAGGACACCCCTGGAGTTTACTTTTCCGTTGTCTTCTCAAACTCTCTAAACATGAAAATATGCCGAGTTCTTCCTTTGTCAGAGTCGTTAAAACTTGATGACATTGGATTCCGTCAGAATGACGCTTTACAAGCATATGCTATCCCCGTCAAGCTTGTTCATAAAAATAACTGGGGTACTCGCTAGAAATGGTGGGAAAACCTGAACCAGAATCATTGTCATGTCGGCAGTATGTCGCTCTTGAACATGGCACTTGTCTGCATTCGTGTTTGGGTGGGGACATCTCATCTCATTTTTCACTTGCTTCCATGGGTTTGGGTGATCCTGTTTGACCTCTCATCTTCTCGTTGCCTTGTCACCATGACCTCTGATCATTTGATGTCAAATACTACCACGTCCACTGTCGTGCCATCGATATGTTCAAGAGAAGTTGACCTCTGCGAAATAATCAACCTCCCTCTGATAACTCACATAATCCTTATTCACAAAAAATATTATCCTCCTTCGTCTCGCGTCGATGATGTGGGAAACACTATGGCCCACCTTCGATCAAGGTCGCTTCTTGTCGACTTCAGCTCATTATCCAGGAAGTTGACCTAAAGACTCCTTTCAGGCACCTTGGAGCCTGCATGCCTCAATGGCATGTTCTTCGTGTTCGATGCAAGGTTTTCACCATTGGCCTCCGATCGAATGATTCTACGGGTGTTCGATGCCGACTCACTGATTCGTATGCCATAGATTGTACCTATAGTACCTTGAGGGCCATTGTCGTTATTGTTGGTACCTCTCGCGTCTGTTAACAGTTCTCATCATTGGCTGGTAATCAGACGATGTTCTTGCATGTTCGACTTTGACTCCTATATTCGCATTCTTGAACTTGTACATTTTTCGGATCGAGATGGAGCGCAAGACCCTGGATTTTTTCTGTTGGGATCAAGGTTGCAATTTTGTGGATTATTATGATCATTACATGACTCATTCACTGGATGGCTGCGACCATGCCTCAGTCTATTTATCGATCCTCACTAGATGGTTGCATCCATACCTTGGATCTAGATTATAATGTACTCTGCTATGGATGGTTGCGCCATACCACATATGTCGTGTACTTGAGATATCAGTTGTACTTCTCCCTGCAGGTTTTCCGGTGGCAGCGTTTTCAGTTGGACATGTTCTTGTAAAGAATTTCACGCCTCTCTCTCTCTCAGGCCTCATGCTTTAGGGGGCATCTGTTACATAGGAATTTGTCACCGTCCCTATTACCCCTCTCCCGCATCTTGGAGGACTCATTCCGGGACCTATGAGAAGTGACATGACCTACAAACACTTGCATTGCATTCCCCTGAACATGAGCTTCATTTGCCCTGAAGACATCTCCTGCTAAAAAAAACCTAAAAATAGCCTTTTTTCCATTGTCGTGGTTCCATAGTGCAGCCCTCGCACGAATGGGGGAAATCCTCCAAAGAGAGTGCGCCAGTTGGTGCTCTGTCACAGAGTCGCACTCGCGCCACCCATAATCAGTGGTGTTTTTTAACAAACAAATGGCAGAAGTTTCATCCTAAAAAATTATTGGACTGAATCTATCTTGAGTTGGGTGGTTTGGCTACGGATGTCCATAGAGAGGAAGTGGTTTTCCACCTCTCATGGAAGCTTCCTTGATGATAGAGCCAATCCCATGATTATTGTGGATGATCCCAACTCCCCTTCATCTATAAAAGCTTGTCCATTTTCCTTGGCAAGCTGGTTCCAGAGATTAGAAATTGTCAAGCTTCCAAGAGCTTCATGCAGCAAGAGCCTTCTTTATCCCCATAAGGCCAAATCCAAGTAAGGAGATTCTTGTCCAATAACCAAAGAGAGAGAGGCTTGTTCCTATTCACAACAAGCTTTGCAAGACATGTGCTGCTAACTACCCAGCCAAACGAGAATCTAGCGTCAAAACTTTGGTTGTATTCTTCTTTGATTATTATTAATAAACGACTATTGGTTATGGTTCCACTCTTATTGTTATTTGTGATGATGATGAGTTATATCCTTTCTGACTGATATATAGTTGCATATGCTGGATTTTATGCTTGTGTTTGTGTCATTTCTTATATGTGCAGGTGTCCATTCACGGAGATCGTGGGGATTGTGATCTGCCGGAGCAAAGGAACGGGAGCGTCACCTCTTCTAAAAACACTAGCGTTGGAATCGAGGTAGGCCTTCATCACTGGTCTTTAATTTGCAATTAGGAACTTGCATTGTAGTGTTGTATGATTGTTGCTAGACCCGGTCTAGGCTAGTAGGGATCGCCTCTGTCCGCAGAGGGGATTTACCTCCCCCGAGAAATACCCTCAAGGTGCTGGATTAGTTCTCCCCCCTCGGCACCCTCTTCCTGAGGGTTTGTTGCAGGCTGGTTTCTCCGCGAGATAGGAGACATGCCGGCTGGTTGCTCTGGGCCAACATCTGCATACACATATAACCATTATTAGAACAAACATATTAACAAAAAAATCAAAACACATAAAATCAAAAAGAGGTCATACTCAGCTCCTCATCCCACTCATCTCCCTCTGGCAGTGGGAGATTCGGGTCACCTGTGAATTCAGTCCCTGCATATGGCCAATCCTCGACCACAATCAGCAGGCGGCGGAGCCACCCAAAGAACTCTAGCCTCCAAGAAATATGTTGGCCTCCTCCCCCTCTAGGCATTAGTTTTGCCCAGCGAGCCATTCTCGGCTCTCGCAGCAACCGATCAGGTACGATGGCCCCTTGGCCCTGAAAGATTAGTAATCATTCTAGAATGAACGTTACCAGAATATAACTGTAGCCAAACTACTTCAGTTTGCCTCGCTTACGTTTTGCAAGCTGTCTCTTCATGTTTGTAGTCACTGTTGTGGCCCAATCAAAGATAGTGGGATTCAAACTCTATGTGGCCAATATGAGTTGGTTTTTTGTTGCCTCGTGGGGTGCCTGTACCCCCGCAGCCCGTGTGATGGTAAATAACACCGCCTTGAGTGTTAGATCCCGAATGGTGGCAATATCCACCTTTGCACTCCCGGATCCGAATTGTGCCCCTGGGCACACCCGTTCCATCACCTCGCCCATATTTTCACCAGATGGCCTGCTCCCTGTCAATATGGGCACCGACGCTCTTTGTGACAGCCCCGTGATGAAATAGATGTCAGAAACATCTGGTTCCAATACTTGGTCTCACAATCGGAACACTTGCTCGTGTTCGTCCCAAAGATTGATCAAGTACTGTAAGAGCTCAGGTTGAGCTCGTAAGTAAGGTGTCAGGAAGAATTTTTTCAGCCCGCAATTCCTGAGGGCATCCATGCAAACTTCATCTTCCATGGCCAATTCATCCACTCTATCATGCTCCTTCTCTTCCATTGGACCACCATTTTGCTCGGTTATCTGCATCCACATGATCAAAACAACCTTGATTAGATCTCTGGTAGATTAGGAAATGCATTCAAATCAGTTAAAAATTTGAAATTTAAAAGAAAAATTGCGCTTCATCCATTGGCACGACTATTTCTAAAACAATCACGCCCATTGGCGCGGGCCTTTGGAGTATAAAGGCCCATTAGCGCGGGTCCGTGCCCGATACCCGCGCCAATGGGCACGGCCCTAATTTTTCATATTCCCTCCACAGAGATCGAAGGAGTAAGCCAAAACTATTAAAAAATGGACTAAAATGGATTATGAGGAAGCACCTCTTACCTGGAACTAACGGAGCTCTAAATGGTCACACGGATCTGTCACAATCGCCGCCTGAAGTTTGCACACCAAATGCACAACTGCTGCTCTCCAATGAGGTAAAAGTAAAAAGTAATTTTGTTTTTACCATTTTGGCATATTTATAACTTTTTTAACTCCAAATAGGTTTTAAAAGTTATTTTTTATGAATATTTTAATATATTTTGGTCGAAAATGGGTTTTACACTTGCTTTTTGTGCAGCAACAGGTTTTTATGCGACTTAGACGGCAAAATGAGTTGTATTTTATACATTTTCGAACTCGGTAAATACACGAAAATGTCATTCTAGAGTCATCTTTCAGCTCTTTTCTCACTCCCTAAAAATGAAAAGATTGTCGAGTTATTCCTCTTGACTCGCTAAACGTAAATAAGAGGCGGTCGTCTTTAAACTCTTTTCCGACCGTCTAAAGACGAAAAGAGCATCGAGCCCTTGTCGTTTTAGACTCGTTAACAGTTACGAAACGATGTGATTTCAGTCGCTTTTTTACTTTTTCAGGTCGAAGTCACTAATCATGAAAAGTATTCCTCGATCGTAATGGTCGGGAGGTTCTTTCGAGCATTGTTTTATACTTTTTCGGGCTCGAGAGACACAACTTTACAAAAAAGGACACCCTTGGAGTTTACTTTTCCACTATCTTTTCAAACTCTCTAAACATGAAAAGATGCTGAGTTCTTCCTTTGTCAGACTTGTTAAAACTTGATGACATTGGATTCCATCAGAATGACGCTTTACAAGCATATGCTATCCTCGTCAAGCTTGTTCATAAAAATAACTGGGGTACTCGCTAAAAATGGTGGGGAAACTAGAACCAGAATCATTTTCGTGTCAGCAGTATGTCGCTATTGAACATGGCACTTGTCTGCATTCATGTCTGGGTGGGGACATCTCATCTCATTTTTCACTTGTGTCTGTGGGTTTGGGTGATCCTGTTTGACCTCTCTTCTACTCATCGCCTTGTCACCATGACCTCTGATCATTTGATGTCAAATACTTCCAAGTCCACTGTCGTGCTACCGATATGTTCAAGAGAAGTTGACATCTATGAAATAATCAACCTCCCTCTGATAACTCACATAATCCTCATTCACAAAAAATATTATCCTCCTCTGTCTCGCATCGATGGTGTGGGAAACGCTATGGCCCACCTTCGATCAAGGTCGCTTCCTGTCAACTTCAGTTCATTATCCAGGAAGTTGACCTAGAGACTCCTTTCAGGTGACTTAGAGCTTGCATGCCTCAATGGTAGGTTCTTCGCATTCGATGCGAGGTTTTCATCACTGGCCTCCGATCGAATGATTCTACGGGTGTTCGATGTTGGCTCACTGATTCGCACGCCGTAGATTGTACCTATAGTACCTTGAGGGCCATTGTCGTTATTGGTGGTACCTCTTGCATCTGTTAACAGTTTTCATCATTAGCTGGTAATCAGACGATGTTCTTGCATGTTCGACTTCGACTCCTATATTCGCATGCTTGAACTTGTACTTTGTTTGGATCAAGATGGAGTGCAAGACCCTAGATTTTGTCTGTTGGGATCCAGGTTGCGATTTTGTGGATTATTATGATTATTACATGACTCATTCACTAGATGACTGCGACCATGCTTGAGTCTATTTATCGATCCTCACTGGATGGCTGCGTCCATACCTTAGATCTAGATTCTTATGTACTCTGCTATGGATGGCTGCGCCCATACCACATATGTCATGTACTTGAGATATCAGTTGTACTTCTCCCCGTAGGTTTTCTGACAGCAGTGTTTTCGGTTGGACATGTTCTTGTAAATCATTTCACCCCTCTCTGTCTCTCAAGCCTCATGCTTTAGGGGGCATCTATTACACAAGAATTTGTCACCGTCCCTGTTACCCCTCTCCCGCATCTTGGAGGACTCATTCCGGGACCTATGAGAAGTGACATGACCTGCAAACACTTGCATTGCATTCCCCTGAACATGAGCTTCATTTTCCCTGAAGACATCTCCTGCTAAAAAAACCTAAAATAGCCCTTTTTCCATTGGCGCGGTTCCATAGTGCAACCCTCGCACCAATGGGGGAAATCCTCCAAAGAGTGCGCGCTAGTTGGCGCTCTATCACAGAGTTGCACTCATGCCAACCATAATCAGTTGTGTTTTTTAACAAACAAACGGCAGAAGTTTCATCCTAAAAAATTCCTGGACTGAATCTATCTTGAGTTGGGTGGTTTGGGTACGGATGTCCATAGAGAGGAAGCGGTTTTCCACCTCTCATGGAAGCTTCCTTGATGATAGAGCCAATCCCATGATTATTGTGGATGATCCCAACTCCCCTTCCTCCATCTATAAAAGCTTGTCCATTTTCCTTGGCAAGCTAGTTCCAAAGATTCAAAATTGTCAAGTTTCTAAGAGCTTCATGCTGCAAGAGCCTTCTTCATCCCCATAAGGCCAAATCCAAGTAAGGAGATCCAATAACCAAAGAGAGAGAGGCTTGTTCCTATTCACAACAAGCTTTGCAAGACATGTGCTGCTGACTACCCAGCCAAACGAGAATCTAGTGTCAGAACTTTGGTTGTATTCTTCTTTGATTATTATTAATAAACGACTATTGGTTATGGTTCCACTCTTATTGTTATTTGTGATGGTGATGAGTTATATCCTTTCTTATTGATATATAGTTGCATATGTTGGATTTTATGCTTGTGTTTGTGTCATTTCTTGTATGTGTAGGTGTCCATTCACGGAGATCATGGGGATTGTGATCTGCCGGAGCAAAGGAAAGAGAGCGTCACCTCTTCTACAAGCACTAGCATTGGAATCCAGGTAGGCCTTCATCACTGGTCCTTAATTTGCAATTAGGAACTTGCGCTGTAGTAGTGTATGATTGTTGCTAGACCCGGTCTGGGCTAGTAGGGATCGCCTATGTTCGCAGAGGGGATTTACCTCCCCCGATCAATACCCTCAAGGTTCTAGATCAGTTCTCCCCCCTCGGCACCCTCTTCCTGAGGGTCTGCTACAGGCTGGTTTCTCAGTGAGATAGGATACATGCCGGCTGGTCGATCTGGGCCAACGTCTACATACACATATAACCATTGTTAGAACAAACATGTATTAACAAAAAAACCAAAACACATAAAATCAAAAAGAGGTCATATCCAGCTCCTCATCCCACTCATCTCCCTCTGACAGTGGGAGATCCGGGTCACCTATGAAGTCAGTCCCTCCATATGGCCAATCCTCGACCACGATGAGTGGGCGGCGGAGCCACCCAAAGAACTCTGGCCTCCAAGACATTTATTGGCCTCCTCCCGCTCTGGGCATCAGTGCTACCCAGCAAGCCATTCTTGGCTCTTGCGGCATCGGATCAGGTACGATGGCCCCTTGACCCTGAAAGATTAGTAGTCGTTCCAGAATGAATGTTACCAGAATAGAACCGTAGCCAAACTGCTTCAGTTTGCCTCGCTTACTTTTTGTAATTTGTCTCTTCATGTTTGCAGTCATTGTTGTGGCCTAATCAAAGATAGTGGGATTTAGACACTCTGTGGCCAATATGATTTGGTTTTTTGTTGCCTCGTGGGGTGCCTGTGCCCCCGCAGCCCATGTGATGGTAAATAACACCGCCTTGAGCGTTAGATACCGAATGGTGGAAATATCCACCTTTGCACTCCCGGATCCGAATTGTGCCCCTGGGCACACCCGTTCCATCACCTAGCCCATCTTCTCACCAGATGGCCTGCTCCCTGTCAATATGCGCACCGGCCCTCTACATGACAGTCTCGTGATGAAATAGATGTCAAAAACATCCATTTACAATACTTGATCTCGCAATCGGAACACTTGCTCGTGTTCATCCCAAAGATTGATCAAGTACTGTAAGAGCTCAGGTTGAGCTCGTAAGTAAGGCATCAGGAAGAATTTTTTCAGCCCGCAATTCCTGAGGGCATCCATGCAACCTTCGTCTTCCATGGCCAATTCATCCACTCTATCATGCTCCCTCTCTTTCTATTGGACCACCATTTTCCTCAGTTATCTGCATCCACATCATCAAAACAACCTTGATTAGATCTCTGGTAGATTAGGAAATGCATTCAAATCAGTTAAAAATTTGAAATTTAAACAAAAAATTGCGCTTCGGCCATTGGCGCGACCGTAATTGCGCTTCGGTCGTCGGTGCGACTGTTTTTAAAACAGCCGCGCCCATTGGTGCGGGCCTTTGGAGTATAAAGGCCCATTGGCGTGGGTCCTTGCCCAATACCCGCGCTAATGGACAGGGCCCTAATTTTTCAAATTCCCTCTACAGAGATCGAAGGAGTAATCAAACACTATTAAAAAATGGACTAAAATGGAGTATGAGGAAGCGCCTCTTACCTGGAACTAAGGAGCTCTAAATGGTCACACGGATCTGTCACAATCGCCGCCCAAAGTTTGCACACCAAAGGCACCACTGCTGCTCTCCAATGAGGTAAAAGTAAAAAGTGATTTTGTTTTTACAATTTTTGCATATTTATAACTTTTTAAACTCCAAATAGGTTTTAAAAGTTATTTTTGATGAATATTTTAATATATTTTGGTTGAAAATGGGTTTTACACTTGCTTTTTGTGCAGCGACAGGTTTTTATGCGACTTGGACGGCGAAATGAGTTGTATTTTATACTTTTTCGGACTCGGTAAATACACGAAAAAGTCATTCTGGAGTCATCTTTCAGCTCTTTTCGGACTCTCTAAAAATGAAAAGTTTGTCGAGTTATTCCTCTTGACTCGCTAAATGTAAATAAGACGCGGTTGTCTTTAAACTCTTTTCCGACCGTGTAAAGTCGAAAAGATCGTCAGGCCCTTGTTGTTTTAGGCTTGTTAACGGTTACAAAACGACATGATTTCGGTCGCTTTTTTACTTTTTCAGGTCGAAATCACTAATCATGAAAAGTACTCCTCAATCGTAATGGTCGGGCGGTTCTTTCGAGCATTGTTTTATACTTTTTTGGGCTCGAGAGACACAACTTTATGAAAAAGGACACCCCTGGAGTTTACTTTTCCGCTATCTTTTCAAACTCTCTAAACATGAAAAGATGTCGAGTTCTTCCTTTGTCAGACTCATTAAAACTTGATGACATTGGATTCCGTCAAAATGACGCTTTACAAGCATATGCTATCCCCGTCAAGCTTGTTCATAAAAATAACTGGGGTACTCGCTAGAAATGGTGGGGAAACTGGAACCAGAATCATTGTCGTGTTGGCAGTATGTTGCTCTTGAACATGGAACTTGTTTGCATTTGTGTCTGGGTGGGGACATCTCATCTCATTTTTCACTTGCTTCCATGGGTTTGGGTGATCTTGTTTGACCTCTCATTTGCTCGTTGCCTTATCACCATGACCTATAATCATTTGATGTCAAACATTGCCAAGTCCACTGTCGTGTCGCCGATATGTTCAAGAGAAGTTGACCTCTGCGAAATAATAAACCTCCCTCTGATAACTCACATAATCCTGATTCACAAAAAATATTATCCTCCTCTGTCTCGCGTCGATGATGTGGGAAATGTTATAGCCCACCTTCAATCAAGGTCGCTTCCTGTCGACTTCAGCTCATTATCCAGGAAGTTGACGTAGAGACTCCTTTCAGGTGCCTTGGAGCCTGCATGCCTCAATGGCAGGTTCTCCGTGTTCGACGTGAGGTTTTCATCATTGGCCTCCAATCAAATGATTCTACGGGTGTTCGACGTCGGCTCACTGATTCACACGCCGTAGATTGTACCTATAGTACCTTGAGGGCCATTGTTGTTATTGGTGGTACCTCTCACGTCTTTTAATAGTTCTCATCATTGGCTAGTAATCAGATGATGTTCTTGCATGTTGGACTTCGACTCCTATATTCGCATGCTTGAACTTGTACTTTGTTCGGATCGAGATGGAGCGCAAGACCCTGGATTTTGTCTGTTGGGATCTAGGTTTTGATTTTGTGGATTATTATTATTATTACATGACTCATTCATTGGATGGTTGCGACCATGCCTGAGTCTATTTATCGATCCTCACTGGATGGTTGCCTCCATACCTTAGATCTAGATTCTTATGTACTCTGCTATGGATGGTTGCGCCCATACCACATATGTCATGTACTTAAGATAACAGTTGTACTTCTCCCCACAAGTTTTCCAGCGGTAGTGTTTTCGGTTGGACATGTTCTTGTAAAGCATTTCACCCCTCTCCCTCTCTCAGGCCTCATGCTTTAGGGGGCATCTATTACACAGCAATTTGTCACCGTCCCTGTTACCCCTCTCCCGCATCTTGGAGGACTCAATCCGGGACCTATGAGAAGTGACATGACCTGCAAACACTTGCATTGCATTCCCCTGAACATGAGCTTCATTTTCCCTGAAGACATCTCCTGCTAAAAAAAACATAAAAATAGCCCTTTTTCCATTGTCGCGGTTCCATAGTGCAGCCCTCGCGCCAATGGGGGAAATCCTCCAAATAGGGCGTGCCAGTTGGCGTTCTGTCACAGATTCGCACTCGCGCCAACCATAATCAGTGGTGTTTTTTAACAAACAAATGGCGGAAGTTTCATCCTAACAAATTCCTGGACTGAATCTATCTTGAGTTGGGTGGTTTGGCTACGGATGTCCATAGAGAGGAAGTGGTTTTCCACCTCTCATTGAAGCTTCCTTGATGATAGAGCCAATCCCATGATTATTGTGGATGATCCCAACTCCCCTTCCTCCATCTATAAAAGCTTGTCCATTTTCCTTGGCAAGCTGGTTCCAGAAATTCAGAATTGTCAAGTTTCCAAGAGCTTCATGCTGCAAGAGTCTTCTTCATCCCCATAAGGCCAAATCCAAGTAAGGAGATTCTTGTCCAATAACCAAAGAGAGAGAGAGACTTGTTCCTATTCACAACAAGCTTTGCAAGACATGTGCTGCTGACTACCCAGCCAAAGGAGAATCTAGTGTCAGAACTTTGGTTGTATTCTTCTTTGATTATTATTAATAAATGACTATTGGTTATGGTTCCACTCTTATTGTTATTTGTGATGATGATGAGTTATATCCTTTTTGACTGATATATAGTTGCACATGTTGGATTTTATGCTTGTGTTTGTGTCGTTTCTTGTATGTGCAGGTGTCCATTCACGAAGATCGTGGGGATTGTGATCTACAGAAGCAAAGGAACGGGAGCATCACCTCTTCTACAAGCACTAGCATTGGAATCCATGTAGGCCTTCATCACTGGTCTTTAATTTGCAATTAGGAACTTGCGTTGTAGTGTTGTATGATTGTTTCTAGACCCGGTCTGGGCTAGTCGGGATCGCCTCTGTCCACAGAGGGGATTTACCTCCTCAACACCTAGTGTCTCTAGGAACATCAAGTACTGTGGGGTTCTACACGGCTTCATCAGTGGTTCCTTCTGCCGAGCCCAAAACTTTCCTATAGCCGTCATCCTGTTTAAGCTATCTGTGGTCGTTCACGAACTTCAGGGCTCAAATTTCACTTGGCGCTCAACACTTTGTGATCTAATCAACTACTCAAATCTTAAATGAACAAGTGTTGTCTCGTGGTTAGCCCTAGAGTTTTATAGCGCCTTTTGAATTCAAATTCAACTGTTCCCCCTAATTCTGGGCCATCAATGCTTTCTTGGTGGAAGTTTTCCCCAAATCTATCCCTTAATTTGTGTCTTAAATGCCCGTCCCCTACTCCCTTTTGCCTTAAATTGCACATCTCATCCTGAAAAATGACACCAATGGTTACTTCCCAGCCTACCCGCACAACGGCGCAGCCCCCCGTGTGTGGGTGCGAACCTTGTGTCATGCTAATTTTGTGCGCATCTCCCTCATTGGCAACCCCCAAACAGACTCTTTTAGAGTCTCGTGCTCTCTTTCAACTATCTGGAGCACTGAGATTGTGCTCCCTATGGCTAGTCAAGTGGTCGCACCACCTGTGTGAGACTTCAACTCGCCTTCCAGTATAGTTCACGAAACCTCCTCAATTGCCTATGCGACCATCGGTGCCTCGCATTCTACTGTATGTGATGCGCTCCCCTGGTTACTGTGTTTGGTGAGGTGTAGTCGTAGCCATAGCAGCAGAGTCATAAACTCTCGAGACAATCTTCTAATGCAGTGGTATGATCATCCGTATCTTGCTTTTTCATCCTTGGTTTATCGACGAGACATGCTTGCGTCATCTTGTTTTCCAACCTCTTTATTTTAGCATCCATCCAAATTCTTTTCTTCCTCAAGCGTACCTGGTCTTTTTCGAATTCATGAAGTCTAATGTTCCCTCTTATAATGGCTTCCTGAATCCTTATATGTTTGACCTCACGTAGACGTGTGATTTCTTCCTCCTGGTCATCGCTCATTGTCACAACTGTGGGAGCCATTATGTGTGAATTCCTTTTTGTATTCTCTTTAGAAATTATGGGTTCCACTTTGTTCCATACCTTTGGAATCATCTCCGTGTTCAGGTTCTTGCACATGGTGCTATAGGCCCATCGAACTGCTGGTCCGCGCAGGTCCCAATCAATTCGTCTTGCCTGGTGAACCTTGTTCAGTACTCCGCACACCCTATCGAGTGCTTCGTAGTGGAGAAGTGGTAGTGCGTGTTGCCTTTCCTATTGCTATGGTTTGTTATAATACTCTAGTCTGGGGGTGGTGTGCGCTTGTGCGGACTGTACAGCATATGTCTGTACCCATTGGAAAAGGTGGGCGTGCAAGTTGTTCCACCCCTATTGATTGGCTTTCATTCAGAACTGGGGTTTTCCAAAACGTAGGTGAATCATTCTTCTGCAGCCGCGCCAGTCCTCAAAATTTCCTTGATGTGTACCCCACCATCGTGCGGGTGTTGTGCACAGTGCCCACTTCAACGCATCGAACCGCTATTGTCCCGGTACTGTACTTTCAAATTTGCTCAAGTATTCATCCACCACTGAAAATCTATCATAAGTTGGCAGCTCTCTTGCCTCTGTTTTCATGCAATGGAGGGATATAGTCATCATGTTGCAATTCAGTGTTGTTACTTCATGCAACTGATTCTGCCATCGCTCTATCTCTTTGTCCGAATCCGAAATGCAGGAGCTTTCGCGCTCCCACGAAATCCTTCCATTTGCATTCATATTCACCCAATCTTCTTCTCACGCAGTTATCTTGTAAATACAATCGATATCATCATCACTATAATCGTCACACACCCGTTCAGTGTATCACGCCCCTTCAGCTAGATCTAGCAGTACTACCACACGTAGTGACTTTTCCTCAATGATCATTTTCTGCATCTTCAAATTTATGACTCCGTTCATCTCAGTAGCCCAGTCTATTCCTAGTAGTGTGGGATAAGTATTATTGTCATCAACAATCTCTATCACTTCAAAGTATGTCTGTGCACTCGCACCTTCAATATCTACCATTACCCCTTGCAATCTTCCCATGGGCAAAATTTTTTGTTGGTTCGCCATTTGTAACTGAATCAGGGACCATTATAGCGCGGGTCTACCCATGCATTCCCATGTTTGCTTTGGTAGTACATTCGCATCTGAACCTAGATCCAGGATTACCTAATCCATTTCATACTCACTGATTTGCGCAGTGAACCTCATTTCCCTTCCTGTGTGCAATGCATGCTTTCCAAGTTTCCAGACCACGCGCGGTTCTCCGAACCCCGTGCACCTAGTGATAAGTTCCTATAATCGTTTGACTGCCTTGCTGTCACACAGTAGTTTCATGCATGTCTTCAGAAGCTAATGAGCATTGAAGGATCCATCCCTGATTCTAGTTGATCCTTACTACCTGAAGTGGAGGCCTCTGTGAAGCTCTTCTTAGCTTCCATGAATGTCTCCTTCGCGTGTTCTAAATCAAATTTGGGTTCCTTTGTAGGAGCCTTACGAACCCACGCACTTTCTTCTAGCTACTTCCCTTTATCTTCTCCCATGGTCATACCACTTCTAAGCATCATGTTTACATTCGAGTCTTCTTCATGTGGCTCAGACCTCATCATCTATAAATTCTGGGTCGGAGGGGGCTAGAGTACCCACTTTTCTTGCATCCTTGCTATCAGCAAAGGCCAGTGTTCTGCCTCATGATCAAACTGAGTAAGGGATCACTATTTTCAGCCACACCCACTTGGAATTCATTCCAAGATGTCATTAAGGAGAAGTACTACCCTATCAAAAGCTATGAGGACAAATACATAAAGTGGACCACGCTATGGAAGGGAAGGGACCAAGATGTGCTGGAGTTCACAAACATTTTTCATACCCTTCGTACACAGTTGGGTATCATGGATTCTGAGCTGCATTTGGTACTCAAATACTGTGACTACATACACAGATACATCTAGGACGAGATGGAGTTCCTGAACATCTCCTCACTTGGCACGACATAATGATACACTATCAAAATCGAGCAGAAGTTTAGAAAAAAGAAGCGAGACTTTGGATCTGTGAATCCAAAGAACAAAGGATAAAGCCAAGGTGGGGTAACCCAAGACAACCCGTCGAAACCGCAAGAAAATAAAAACACCACAAAGTCAAAGAAGGACACAGGAAAGTGGTGTGAGTTCCATAGGAGCCCCACTCACAACACAAGTGAGTGTCGGACCAAGCAGTCGTTGTGGCCAAGTTGAAGGCTTCTGAATCAGATGCATGTTGCGACCCTGAGTCAGAACTCAACAAGGGGAATGACAAAGGGAAGCAAATCATTGATGCATAACCCAGTGCCACTAATGCATCTGCCAAGGTCCAGAAAAATGAGCATGAAGATCTAGAGGAGGGGGAACGTCTTTTCCACTCACAAAAGTGGGTGAAGGGTTCACCGTTGCAATTCATTGTCAACATTGTCATCCAAAAGAACCTCATTTCAACAGACTTCGTGAAGCATTTGGGCATACCAACTACACCACACCTGCAACCATACAATATCAAGTGGCTTCACCAAGGACGAGATCTCCGAGTCCGCCGGCGGTGTCGCCTTCCCTATAGCATCAAGCCCTTCACATATGAGGTATCGTGTGATGTTGCACCTCTGGATGTTTGTGATGTATTAATAGGCTAGCCATACTTGTCAAGGCAACATGTTGTATTTGAACCAAGGCCTTGCACTGTTATTATTTCTTTAGGTAATTCATTATACAGAATACCAGAGGTAGCCCCACCTACCACCACTTCTTTGATCTCTGCTAAGAAATGCAGCAAGATCATCTCCCAGACTAGGAGATTCATTTTTTGTCTAGTTCGCTCCCAATGTAAGAGGAAGATCATCGCCACATCCATGACCCCTGCGAAGGGTTCCTCCATGCAACAGCAACAACAAATGGATGCAGTCATGAAAGCAAACAGGGACATCTTCTCCTAACCCACAAGGGTATCGTTGCACTGTCAGGTCAAGCATTCGTTTGATTTGACTCCCATAGCACCTCCACCCAACTGGTTGATATATCGTTGCTCCATTGTGGAAAATTCCAAGTGCAAGTAGCGGCATGATCAACATCGGGTGCCACACATGTTTCAAGTGGGCGACAAAGTCTGGTTGCATCTGCAGAAAGAATGCCTTACAAGAGCCCATACTAAGGTTGTGGAAAACAATGCTTTGGAGCACAGCATTTCCCCATTCCTTCGCTTGCATCGAGTGTTCAATGTGGACTGCCCTCAACCATGCTTCCCACCTTTACTGGACACATCAGAGGATGCAAAACAACTCACCAGGGACCCAGCATAGCAGAGGTTTCCTCATCTCAGGGGGGAACTCAATGCAATGGGGACCATTGCCTCCTAAGGGGGGAGGAATGATCCATGTGGATGGTTGTGGCCACCCACCTATCGCACTTGGACCCCCACAATTGTCTCTTTCATTTTTTCAGTTCCCTTAATTGTAGCACAATTTACTATTTTTAGAAGTTTTTCGGGTCCTAAACTTCTGGAGCCGTTTTGAGGCCCTAAACAACGTTTTTTTTGGAAAATTGGGAGCAACATGGGCCCATGGACTGATGTTTCTCTTACCAAAGTTGTAGTCCTCAGATAGATCTTTCTAGCGAGATATTGTGTGCGTCAAACAGAGATCGTATGCCAAAGTTACAACCCCATGAAGTTGATGTACCAATTTAGTCAAAACGGGGCCCACAGTTTGGCGTAGGGTTAGGTTTTTGGATGTTTAGGGTTTTTGATTGTTTCTCAACAACAAATAGGCCTTCGAGCCTCATTGTAACATAGTTTAGAGGTAGGTAGTTGCCATGTCTCTTCTCAAAGATAAGCTACCATCGCCCTAGCTAGTTTATTTCCATTTCTGTTTGTAAGCATATTTTAATATTTTACATTAATGAAATGAAGTATTATTTCCACTGCATCTATGTGTACATGGGTATTTCTGTATTTTGTTGCGTTCTTGTTTAAATATAGATCAACATCTGTCCATGATGTCTAACGGCTTCGACATTATGTTCCGCTTCAAAAAATGTTCGTCTTAGCGATCATCAGTCCATTTCAGTTTGTTCTCAGTAGGTGAGTGATTGGGGGCAAATATAATAGATGGACTGTCATTTTGCAAGAATTCGACCTCGAATTCATGTTGGCTAACTCTAAGAAATCTTTAGTATTTATAGAGTTGATATCAGAGTTGCCTTGCAAGGAAGAAATCATGCACGAGGAAAATTTTCCTGATGAACATCTATTTCTAATTTCCTCACAAGATCCTCGATATGGAGATATCATTATATATCTCCAGAATTCGAAGTTTCCGCCCGCTTTTTCCAAGGACGAGAGTAGAAAATTGTGTCACCTTGCTAAGAATTATGTTGATCCAAGTGGATTTTTGTGGCCACCCACATCCCACTTGGACCCCCACAACTATCTCTTTCAGTTTTTTAGTTTCCTTAATTGTAGCACAATTTACTATTTTTAGTAGTTTTTGGGTCCTGAACTTCTAGAGCCGTTTTGAGTCCCTAAACGATGTTTTTTGGGAAAACTAGGAAAAACATGGGTCCATGGATGTTTCTCTTCCCAAATTTTTAGTCCTCGGATAGATCTTTCTAATGAGCTATAGTGCACGTCAAACAGAGATTGTATGCCAAAGTTACAACCCGGGGAAGTTGATGTACCAATTTACCCAAAACGGGGCCCATAGTTTGGCGCTTCATCTCCTAGGGTTAGGTTTTTGGATGTTTATGGTTTTCCATTGTTTCTCAACAATAAATAGGCCTTCAATCCTAATTGTAACACAGTTCAGAGGCATGTGGTTGCCACGTCTCTTCTCAGAGATAAGCTACCATCTACCATAACCCTAGCTGGTTTATTTCCATTTTTGTTTGTAAGCATATTTCAGTATTTTACATTAATGAAATGAAGTATTATTTCCGTTATATCTCTGTATTTATGGTTATTTTTGTACTCTATTGTGTTCCTGTATAAATCTAGACCAATGGTATTAGAGCGGTCTTCTCTTTCTCTGTTTTTCTTTGCATGTCCCCAACAACATCTAGATATAAGGAGTTAGGGCTTGAACTGGTTGAACCTTTGCAAGACCAGCCTCGAAAATCTTGACGGCCTCCCATGGCAGATGAAAAGAAAGATGAAGGGGTAGGAGATCCTATCAAAATATTGCTCGAAAAATCCCTCGAGTGACAAAGGACCATGATGATGGACAACTTTGCCCAGATCCTTCAGTGGCTACCCAGGGGCGACACATCGGCTTCCAACAGATACTTTGGCAATGCCACACCTTTTAAGGTACAAGTTGACTTTAAAATCCCCATACTCGAGGGTCAGATAGATGTAGATGGTGTAGATAAATAGTTAAATATGCTAGAAGGGTATTTTTCTATTCATGATTTTTCCAGTTGAGAAAATGTTATGTTCGCTCTTCTCAAAGCAAGCCCCCACGTCAAGGACTGGTGGGAAACCTACTGCGAGTAGAAGGATGAAAGTACGGGCTCACTATTTTCAGCCACACCCACTTGGAATTCATTCCAGGATGCCATCAAGGAGCAGTACTACCTTGTCAAAATCTATGAGGATAAATATATAAAGTGGACCATGCTGCGGCAGGGAAGGGACCAAGATGTACCGGAGTTCACAAACATTTTTCATACCCTTCGCACACAATTGGGTATCAAGGATTTTGAACTACATTAGGCACTCAAATACCGTGGCTACCTACACAAATACATCCAAAATGAGATGGAGTTCCTGGACATCTCCTCTCTCGGCACGGCGTACCAATAAGTTGTCAAAATCAAGCAAAAGTTTAAACAAAAGAAGTGAGACTTTGGATCTACGAATCTAAATAACAAAGGAGAAAGCCAAGGTGGGGTGACCCAAGACAACCCGTCGAAGCCGCAAGAAAAGAAAGACACCACGAAGTCAAAAAAGGACACAGGAAAGTGTTGTGAGTTCCATAAGAGCCCCACTCACAACACAAGTGAGTGTCGAACCAAGCAGTCATTGGTGGCCAAGTTGAAGGCTTCCAAATATGATGCATGTTCTGACCCTGAGTTAGAACACGACAAGGGGAATGGCAAAGGGAAGAAAATCATTAACATGAAGCCCAGTGCCACTGTTGCCACCACCAAGATCCAAAAGAATGAGCCCAAAAATCCAGAGGAGGGGCAGCGTCTTTTCCACTCACAGATGTGGGTGAAGGGTTCGCCGCTACAATTCATTGTTGATAGTGGGAGCCAAAAGAACCTCATTTCAGTAGAGGTCATGAAGTGGTTGGGCCTACTGACTACACCACACCCACATCCATATAGTATCAGGTGGCTTCACCAAGGACGATATCTTCAAGTCCGGCAGCAATGTCGCCTTCCCTATAGCATCAAGCCCTTCACAGATGAGGTATTGTGTGATGTTGCACCTCTTGATGTTTGTGATGTATTATAGGCCAACCATACTTGTGGAAGTGACATGCTCTGTATGAGTCAAGGTCTCGCACTGTTATTATTTATTTGGGTAATTCATTATACGGGATACCGTAGGTAGCCCCACCTACCGCCACCTCTTTGATCACTGATAAGAAAGGCAGCAAGCTCTTCTCACAGACTAGGAAATTTATTTTTTGTTTGGTTCACCCTCAAAGTGAGGGGAAGATCGTCACCACATCCAGGACCCCCACAAAGGGTTCCTCCACACAGCAGCAGCAGTAGATGGATACAGTCATGAAAGTAGATAGGAACATCTTCTCCTCACCCACAAGGACACTGTTGCAATATTAGGTCAACCATTCATCCGATATGACTTCCAAAGCACCTCTATCCAACAGGTCGATCTATCACCACTCCATTATGGAAAATTCCAAGTACAAGCAGCGACATGATCAACATCAGGTGCCACACAAGTTTGAAGTGGGCGACAAAGTCTGGTTACATTTGCAGAAAGAACGCCTTACAAGAGCCCATACCAAGGCTGTGGGAAACAATGTTTTGGAGCACAGCATTTCCCCATTCCTTCATTTGTACTGAGTGTTCAATGTGGAACACCCTTGACCATGCTTCCCACCATTAATGGACACATCAGAGATTGTAGAACAGCTCACCAGGGACCAAGTTCAGCAGCAGTTTCCTCATCTCATGGAGGAACTCAACACAATGGGGACCATTGGTTCCTAAGGGGGGAGGAATGATCTAGGTGGATGTTGGTGGCCACCCACCTATCCCACTTAGACCCCCATAACTATCTCTTTCAGTTTTTCAGTTTCCTTAATTGTAGCACAATTTACTATTTTTAGAAGTTTTTCGGGTCCTAAACTTTTGGAGCCGTTTTGAGGCCCTAAACGATGTTTTTTGGGAAAACTAGGAGTAACATGGGTCCATAGAATAGTGTCTCTCTTCCCAAAGTTGTAGACCTCGGATATATCTTTCTAACGAGTTATAGTGCATGTCAAATAGAGATCGTATTCCAAAGTGACAACCCCAGCAAGTTGATGTACCAATTTACCCAAAACGGGGCCCATAGTTTGGCACTTCATCTCCTAGGGTTAGGTTTTTGGATGTTTAGAGTTTTCCATTGTTTATCAACAAAAAATAGGCCTTCAAGCCTCATTGTAACATAGTTCAGATGCATGTAGCCGCCACATCTCTTCTCAGAGATAAGCTACCATCACCCTAGCTAGTTTATTTCCATTTCCGTTTGTAAGCATATTTCAGTATTTTACATTAATGAAATGAAGTATTATTTCCATTGCATCTCTATATTTATGGTTATTTCTATAATTTATTGCATTCTTGTATAAATATAAATCAGACACCTTATATTATCGTGGGATTGATTCAATCCTTAGACTTTGTTTAACCTTGGAAGAGGCTAAGTCAGTGCTTAATGATTGCCATAGTGGAGCTTGTGGTGGTAATCTATTTGAGCTTGCTATATACCAAAACAATTTGTGAGAAGGCCACTTTTGGCCTTCGATCTTCAAATATTGTATTGAGGCAGTCAAGAGATTCCATCCTTATCAGGTCTATACTCGAAAAATGTGCATACATCTATCTCCGCTTTTCCCTGTTATCACCGTCGGTCTCTTCACAATGTGGGGCATGGATTTTACTACTTGTAATCCACCTTCGGCAGGAAATCACAATTATATCATCGTGGCCATAGACTACTTTACTAAGTGGGTTAAGTCCATGGCTACTTTCAAAAATAACAATGAAATAGTGGCCTTGTTTCTCTTCAATCAAGTTATTTCCTAGTTCAATATTCCTAAAGAGATTGTCACTGACCATGGTAGTGATTTCCAAAATCAACTGATATCTGAAATGGCTCTCAAGTTGGGTTTCCGGTAGGATCACTCATCTTTGTATTATATCCTCAGACCAATGGGCAGGTTGAAGCTATGAACAAATCCCTTAAAATCATCCTGCTAAGGATGATTAACAAAGCTAGATCCAATTGGCACATCATGTTATATTTGGCACTTTGGGCATACCGAACATTAGTTAAGACTGCCACTGGTTTTACTCCCTTTCAACTAGTTTATAGGTTGGAATCTATTTTTCCTATCTAATGTGAAATTCCTTCCCTTAAACTGGCTGTTGAACTTCTCCTTGAGACTTCTAGTCTCAAAGAACGCCTCGTTCATTTGGAGCATCTTGATGAGCAGTGTTGAGATGCTACCACAATAAATGAAGCCCATAAAATGAGGGTAAAAACTCAATACGATAAAGCTATCTATCTAGAAATTTTTCTGAAGGTGACCTTGTCTTGGTCTACAATCAAGACAAAGATGCCTTGGGGGTAGGCAAGTTTAAGTCTATGTGGTATGGTACCTTTATTTTCAAGCAAGTTTTGAAAAATGGAGCTTATGAATTGATTGACTTTGAAGGAAACAAATTGGTGGAGCCCATAAATGGGCTCTAGCTTAAGAAGTACTTTGCTTAGGCTTCGGCTGAGCATTTACTTTTTTGTATATATTGTATGTTTGTACATATCTATCTATCGGTTTTAATGATGTCGATATTTTTTTTTATCTTCTTTGGTAGGTATTGATGGACAATTTGATATATCTAAGGTTCGCCGATGGAGCTAGTAGACACACACAGAACCTTGCCTCTGTGGCTTGGTTGATTTATTATCCATCTGGCTAGTTGATGGTTTCGAGAGGAGTATGTATCCATCCTGCTTTGAATAATATGGCTGAATATACTACTATCATTAATTTACTATCTAAAGCGATATCTCTTTATATTGATTCGTTAGTAGTCTATTTAGATTCATAACTGGTGGTATCTCAACTAAATAAAATCTATCGGGTATGAGATCCCTATTTGTATTGCCAATTTCTAAGAATGCGGTTATTGCAATGATCATTTGTTTATATCACATTTCTTCACATTCCATGATCAGAAAATTTCTTAGCAGATTCTATTGCTAATTAAGCATTGGACTAGCATATAAATCATTCATCAAATTAAAAAACATCAAAAATAATTGAAATAACATATGTATATATGATCATCATAAAATCTTATGTATATAGATAGAGTGTTTGTGTCCAAAATAATATACAAAAATTTGGGACAAAATGCCCTACAAAATTTGGGCTTATGCCTGTCATCATGTCTAATCACAAAAATATCTGATAATCTATCTAACGATCCTGCTCAGGATGAGTAGCTAGAAACTAAATGACGACATTGGCCACAGGCCAAAATAGTCGGACCTAGTCCCATGGTACTCCTACCATGTGACATTGCATCTCCTCTGGTAAGTCCTCTATGGCCACCATGGGTAATTGGTGAGTCAATCTCACCAAGTTCCTCTAGACTGCATGGAGAACTCTCTCAGTCTCAACTATAGCCCCTTAGGCATCTCATCCACAATGCCTATGTCGAGGAAATCCATCATGTCTCACTAGTCCCACATCGAAACATGATCAATAAATTTTTTTAAGTGTTTTGTCTCATCAAAAATATTTTTAATTCATTTATACTGAAAATCCAAAAAATCTTAAAAATTAAAAAATTAAAAAATCATTTATACCTATGGCACCCCATGTTGTGTCTAGTGGCAATACTAGATCTAGATCTCCTCAGAAATCCATTGTGGCATAGGGGTAGTAGTTGACTGCAATGACGTGTTGATCCCACCAAAGGAAAAACTCGTCATAAAAAGTCATCATGGGGACCTCACTGTCCCCTAGGAGTTTCATCAAGTCAGCCCATCTGCCCATCCGTGAATCTTTGGGGCTATTGATGGTAGATAATACCTTGGGACGAAGCCCAGGTACTCTCTCAAAAATGAACAAGCATAAGATAGTGTGTATCTAAAATTATTCATCTAACCCTTTTGAATGGGTGAGTTGTTTCTTCATGTTGTTCAGCAAAGGTGTACACCAATCAAAGACAATGTTGAGGCAATCCACTACTTGGCTCATGGACACACATGAAGCCTGACGTAGAGTAGCAGAACCATTTACCCTGGCTATGGTAAATAGTAGTATTTTCAATGATAAACTCTCTACATACTTGATTGGAATCTGACTTCCAACCTTTTTGGGTTTACCAGGATAGTATATACGGACACAGTCTTCTACACTGAGACTACCTCTCGTCCTGCAAATTGAGTGCACTCTCTCCCCCCTTCGGGAGATACCTGTAATGAAATAAATGTCTTCTACCTTGATCCTTAGGGGCATCTCATCAATCATCAATGCATCATCTTCTGCACTCCAATAGTGAATTAGAAACTCAAGCAATCGAGTATTCACCTTCATGTTTGGAATTTTGAATAATTTTAACAAACCAAAACCTCTCAAAGAATCTAAGGCATTTTGATCCTCCATCACTTGGTTATAATTGGCACTATGCTCCCTTTCACGCTAGGTAATTATCATCCTACCAAAAAAGATGTTTCAAATCATTAAATCAATGTTTGAAAATTTTTACTCACGCACATGCGGGTTCGCTTTTTACACAGTCGCATGTAGGGCCCTCGTATACGCGTTTAACCTTTATCCAACCCACGTGTATGCAGAATTGAAATTTTTAACATAATTTCCTACAATAAAAATTATGAAAAAACATCTAGAAATCATAAAAAATTATCAAAATCATGATTAAAGGGTTACCTGGAAGATTTGAAGCAACTTGAATAGTTGAATTTGATAGAGGAAGTTTGTTTGAGTTTTTCTCCATAGCTCCTTACTCAAAACACAAATGACAAAAATGTGAGTCCAAAAGTCCTTATATAGGTTGAAAAATGAAAATTATTTTTTCTAAAGTTGATTTTCATCTTATGGATTTTTTGACCTTTTGGCTTGGAGTGCCGGGAATGGGTTATTTTTACAGGATATTTTGGAGACGTTTTTGAGAAATCGCTTTGTGTTACACAACATTTTGTCATTTTTCCCTATACTTCCTGTTCCTTGATCCTGGAGGACCTCTACAGTGAACCCCACATGCTTTCCTTCATGAAGAAACTCCCATTATGTCCCTCTTCATGAGCAGATCAATTCCCTTTTGCACCATTTCCCTTGAAACTTCTGTTTTGCCCAGTTTACAAGACCAGCGATAATGACCCTTGTCTTCCCCGTGCCGATGTACAGAAATTACCACTATCCCTAGTGCCAACCGAAGCAATTGAGTTGTGCTCCAGACATGTTGGTCCTGTTATGGAAAGTTTTTTAAATTAAGAGCCAAGGCTTTCAACTCTAGAAGCTCGTAACGGAAGCCTGGTAAATGGTTTGGCCAGATGGGGTCGAGAATGTTAGTTTGGGCTCCTTTCCCCTATAATGATGGAACTAACCCAAGAGATAAGACCTTCTCTCATGAGAAGAGGATCCATATCCCATTCATTCATCCTATATAAACCTCCCTTCTTCCCAAGCACAAGCTAGTGTTAGTGTGGAAGTGTTGATATTGGTGTGCTAATGCTATTTTGGTTTGGAGTAGACAACAAGTTATTACTAGTTGTAGCTATCTAGTTGTGTGAGGGAGAAGTGTGATTTGGTTTGGAGTGAAGCCTAAAGGGAAGAGCCTTAAAACTATTGTTGATTGAGGCCATCATGGAATGCTAGCAAAAGTGTGTGGGAACCTAGTCTTGTTAGAGGAGGACTGCAACATCAAGGCAAATGATTGTAATCTCTCTTTGATATTAATATATGCAACTATCGATTGATTTCCTACATGTTTTGTAATATTACATATTCATGGCTTAATGTTTCTTGACTTGTTAAGTAGGTTTAATTGAAATTTGTCTATTATTATGTTTGTTGTTTGTTGTTGTTTACTTGTTTCAGGTGCTTGAATAAGGAAGCAAGAGATAGATGGAGCGAGCAAGCAACACATCATCAAACAGGATAAGAGGGCTAAGAGGTAGGCCCTCTTAATTGGTTCTAACCTCAGGAAATATTCCATAGAATGTACCTGTTGTGGCTAGACCCATCATTGGGCTAGAGGAATTCATTGTCCACACTTATAATTTTACTTCACCACTCTTCAGTCCCATGACTGCAGACCCGTCATGGCAGGTATCACTTTCTTACTAGAATATAGGTTAGGGAATATCACTTTCTGCTACATTTTTCATACTAGCCTCCATACTGTGATATTTTTGCCATAGGGTCGACCCCATCATGTCTTGATTCACAAACCATTTTCACTCGCCAACTTTTAAAATCATGACGTGATGGTAGAGCCAACCTTTACATGGGCATATTAGTTAGATCCTCGCTTACATATGTTGCCCATGTTGCTATATTGAGTAGGCTCGGGATTCCTCTTTAGTCCCGCCATGACTTGTGCGTTGGTGACTCATTCTCATTCTTCTTCACTATTTTCTGGCTTTATACCCTAGAGGCTCCTTTGTGTTGAGTTGTACTATTGCATTGCATATTGACTATTTTCACCTTTTGGCCTTGAGCCAGTGTCACTTGGACTCGTGTTTAAGCCACTTTGTGACCATGGGTTCTGCAAAATCAACCTTACAATCACTTAGCCTATGCAACTTAATGCACCCTTTCACCCATGGAAAGAACCTTCCTTTGAGTGTCATTGACCAAGTTTCGCCACCTTGCATTGAGCATAGGAATGTTCCCCTCTCAGGAACTAAAGCATCTGCTTTTTTTACACTCATTCTTTTCACTATACTATAGCATTCTTTTATTCTTTTTCCAGGCTTCATAAAAATGAAAAAGACAAAATAGATATATATATATTATTATATATATATATTATATCCAAAAAAAGAGCGGGAATGGGACATTATTTCCATATTTGATGGTAGCTAGAGTCAGTTGTGTTTCCCTTGAACAAAGCACTCAAAAAATAAGTCTTTCCTCCATTGGGATGGGCTTTAGTTTGACTTAGGAGAGCCTTAACCTTGTTATTGAGTCAGTACTCCTCTGATTGGTTATCTATTCCAATCATATGGAGAGTTTCCTTATGCATCTTGCATGACAAACTTATACAAAGTTATCATATGTTTCCATGTAGTCACAATTGAGTCGTGCTTTTGTTCAAGGGAAGTAAACCTGAGTCAGCCTCTATGCGGTGTGTATTGACCTATTTTTCAATCAGTTGTCCCTAGTTGTTAGAGTCATGTTCATTATCGCATCAAATATTTGCTCCTTTGCTTGTGTTGGTTTGAGAAGGTCTCCACTAACTTCTTGCTGGCGAGTCTTGCTCTTATCGAGTACGACAAAATGCTCTAAGAGCAGATCTAGAGCTGCACCCTAGCCCTATTTTCATTATTGATAGGTCACCTTGTGGTTAGCATTGATCAGTATCATGGTTCTTTGACTAAGTGGTTTCCCTTGTGTTCGACATCAGCTTTCATTATCACACATTGGGATTCATGTAGTGCCTTAGTTTCCATTTGACCCTATTGGTGGATTCCTCACCTCTGTGACAACTTTCATTATTGGCTAGTCCAGAGGGTTTCTATCATGCACTAGCCACATCTTTTGTATGCCGAAAACATGCTTCGGTTGGGTTACTACATCTTTATTCGTCTGATTCCTTCCACATTATTGGCCTACGGGTTATACTCGAGCTAGATTGATGAAGGATGCCTTAATGCCTTCCTTCTAGCAGATCTCTTCCCATTGACTTTAGCTCATTACTTTGTGAAAGAGATCTAGAGTCCATTTGGCAGTACCTTAGGGTTTGCAGTCATCAGTGGCAGACTCCTTCGCTATCAATAGTGGGAAACCATCATTGTCTCCTCATTGATAGATTCTTCTAAGTGTTTGATTACAGCTCATTTATTCACACTTGTTAGTTTGTACTGGGTACCTTAACTCTCATCATCATTATCAGTGAGTAACCTTGCACTTTTTAATGGTATACATCAACGATCGGTAACAAAATGATTTCTCACATGGTCGACTCTAGATCATTTATTCCCATTGTGTAGAAATGTAGCATAGCGATCGGTGAAGACCTCAGGTTTGCATCAGCATTTCTTGGTTCACTTATCAGTTGCTCCTATTTCTGCTAGTTGACACCATCCACATTATATGTTGCAATTCCTTACAGCAACATCCTATATGTTGGCACCTAAGTTGCAATTTAGTACCATTTATTCCACCATTTGACTTGGTACTTTTTGGATCAGCTTTATGACTTCAGTGATCAGCGTCATACTTTAGCATCATTGATCAGTAATTTATATGTGATAGTCAGATATGTACTTATTTGGATATGATCAGATGATCCTTTATGTATTTTCAATTCCTTTATACTTCTATGCATATTGGATCTGCTTTTGTACTTGACATGTGGACATGATTTACTATCTCTGAGAAAGGGTATGCCTGCCTCAAACAACAGTTTCTTTCTGATCTCTTTCACTGGCTTGGCAGGCTGAATTCTAGTGAACTCCTCCTTGGTCTCGACATGATTCCTTCTATACACTTAATACATTTCGGTCATCATGTACCCATTCTAACCTCATATATTAGGGGGCATCTGTTATAGCACCTTTTACCACTCTTGGTAGATCCGATGCTCTGATTATGGCCTAGGGCAACCCTTCCTTTCTTGACTTAGTCCAAAATCTAAAAAAACTGTGTTTTATTTCCTATATGCTACTTTGTCCTGTGATAAAAGTGTTTACATGTGGGTTAGAATATACCCAACCCACGTACATGTGTTAAAACACTTAAAAATAATAAATTTCCTTAATTTCAGGTGGAGTTCACAGGTTTTACCTGTTACTCACTTCCTATAGTCATGGCTCAAGTGTTTCCCAACTGAAAAAACTAATTTTGAGAAGAAATGATATGTTGATATTATAGTTGATTGATCCCTGATCGAGTCTAAAAAAATCCCTATGCCTCCTACACTCCCCAAAGCTTTAGGAAACCCTTGTTTCCTCTTTTGAGATATCCTTCATCCTTCTTGAGATATCCTTGTGTATGATGATGGAGGAAGATTACTAAGGCTGGGAAAGAACGAATCCAGAGGACGGTTCCTCTTGGAGCTGGAGGAAGACTTAGATTGTAGTTTTCCACCTTTCTTGTAGCTTACATCAATAAAGAAATGATGTTGTGTTCCTTATATTAATCGTGTTTATGCATTGGTCTATATTGTGATTTGTTTATAAATATTATATTAATGTGTAATTGTTCATTTGCTTATATGATCTAATGTATATATCATGAATATGTTTTACATTTCTACTTTTGTATATCCTTTGCTTGAATAATTTACAGGTTTCAAAGGCATCAGGAGAAGCAGAGGGTTTTCACCCTGCAGGATCTACCCAAACGTAGGACCTTTGGGTAAGGACACTTCTTCCCAGTTCACTAGAATAAGCATTTAGATTGTTTGTCTAAGCATTTCTTGTTGTTGTTTTCCCTCCACTCTATTGGGGTTTTCAACCCAAGACCCTCGGGTGTTCTCACCCGCAACACACACCGTATGTTAGCCCATCATCTAACAATGGAGAGGACCAATCATTCATTGAAAATCCACTTGATTTTTCGTCTTTTTTTTCTGGAAATGTAGAGGGTGAACATTATTGCTTCTAATCTACCCCTCTGTCTGATTCATCAAACCATGAGGATGCCGACAAACATCCTGAATTTTCTTATCTTGATTGTCATGATCTCTCTACTTCTTCATCCGATCATGATATTGATTCAACTATTGTTAATCTATCTAAGACATTGGTCTACGATGATCTATCTTTCGATGGAGTCGAAACCCCATAGATTTTCGAGGAACTTCAACTCGAGATGATGGTTATGTCAAGTCCTCATTGTCCTGAAGTTGGTTTCACTTCCAATTAGGAAATTGTTCAAACGCCTGAGGCTCCTCATCACTCATCTGTATGCATTGAAGGTCAATCTCACCCACAGATTTTTCTTCCTCCACTTGAACTACATGATCCCATCGCTCATGCATTGGAGGAATCTTACACAACAAGCACACTTGTGCAACGTAAGTGGTCTACCTTTCTCACAGTTTCTTGCATGTCACAGTCAAGAGAATGCATACACTTAAAATCTACACACACTGTAGCACAACACCATGGCAAGTCCACAGACTGCATGTCATGCGCTTTCACTCACTTATGTTTTGTGGATGCTCTTAAACTTGGAGTGTGTTTGTCTTCATTGTTATATCTTTCTTGTTTTCTGGTTCACACAAATGTCTTGTATGAGAACTATGCCTTCACCAACATGGGTCTACCAATGCGTCGATGGTTGTATTTGAAGTATCACTTTACACAAGCAGACCCATGCACCATTAGCTTAGGAGTAGGAGTAGTGTTTGCTTTTGGTTTGTTTTCTTGTGTGTGTGTGTTCTTCTTACTTTGCATGCTTGTGTGTTTGCCTGCTTGTTTTCTTACTCGCTTTGCTTATGCATTTACTTCTAGTTTTTCTTTGTTTTTTGTTTGTTTGACTATTTACAACCGTAGGTTAGTTTCGCACGAGACTGTGTGTGAATCTTAAAACGAGATGGGTAAAGTACAAGAGGACTTGTGCAGTTATCAATACTTGGTTATTGGTCATCTTGCCTCTGTATGAAGAAATTGTTACCTTCAGTCCATGATACGTAGATGGAAAATACGTACTGTTCGAAGTGAACCTTGGTGAAAACACAACACTTTCATGCTAACTAGCGTCACCTACTCAAATCGGTTGTTTTTGGGTTAACCCTTTTCATCTCAGTCAAGTTGAGTAAGGTGAGGGGGGAAACCTTAATAAGCACGTCGGAGGTATATATAAACTACTTCTCTGAAGGAAAAACTTCTTCTGCTTTCAATAAGTCAAAATCCCTCTTCTGCCTCTGAAATGAATAAGTGTTATGCACAGTTACGAAAATGAAAAATGAAAGTGTGAAAATTTAAAAAAAATGAAAGATGAATAAGAAGAAAGAAGAGAAAGGCTTCTTGCGCAGAGAGGTGATGCAAGTAACTCCGTTGGGGTAGTGACCAGGCTCAATAGCAGCGGGGTGATGCATATGTTCCTGCATGACTCTGATGGGGTACTGTCTAGGCCTGCTGGTAGCGGAGCAACCCCAGAGATGAAACTACAACTCTGACGATCATATGGCTTGTGCACCATTATACCCCTCATCCCCAATCGAAACAATTGTGTTCACTTAGCTTGGAATGTTTGTCAACCGACCAAGGGATTGGCAAATGCTACATCTTACAATCAAGCAACTGTGCAAACCAAGACTAATAGGGAACCGAACAATACTTCCAGAGGTGTTAGACTTTCTTTTCATGAACAAGGTCCATTCAGATAATTAGAGTTCTACTAGTGTGTCTCCAAGTGTTGTAGTGGCTACAAACACCCTCCAAAATTTTTCCTTAGCTTCATTTTGGAGCCTCAGCAACATGTCTTGCACCATCAAGCATATAGACTTAAGTTGTTTCTCAGTGTCTTGTCAACCTGTTCATGTCAGTTTTCTTCACTCCCCTCATATATTGTATTTCCAGACTTATACCATGTGCTAGCCAAGCAGCTACCCTATGAAATTGCGCAATTCTGGAGGGGAACCATCCTTCCCTCTAGAAATTACACAAATCAACTGGTCAGCCTACTGAACTCAACCATTCCGCAAATCAATCTGTTGGGCTTCCCTCAGAAAATTGTGCAATTTTGGAGAGGAAGCAGTCTTCCCTCCAGAAATTGTGCAATTCAACTTGGAAGCCTACTAGACTCCAGAATTGCATAGAGAAGTTAGGCAGTCTTCCTCTAGAAAACTGTGCAATGTAACCCAGCACTGCTACTCAGCCCAGAAATTGCACAATTCTAGGAGGAAGTCACCTACTGACCCCATAAATTGCTCAATTCCTCTGGGACAGCTAACCCAGCTCAGCCAAGAACTACTCAAATTTTCATCCTAGGCTCGTAGATCGATGCATGTGCCTTCAGGTTGACTTGTTCCCTTTAGGACCAAGAAAAACAGATTTTTATGCATGGACTGCTTTTCCCAAGGTAGCATGCAAAGGCATCCCTAGATTTAGGTATCTATTTTTAGTAGTTGGAGGTTACATGCAATTCTCATTTTAGAAACCTCCCACCAAGTGTCTCTTTTCCTAGATTTGTGGCATGTGCATCGTAACCTCAATTTTATCAAAACTTATGAATCGAATGCTACAGAGCTCATTCCTCACATCCATCTTGCAAATCTGACATCCCATATCACCTCTAGGAGTCGTCGGCACATTCATCTCAGTTGTTTCAGGGTAAGCTCGCTTTGCATGTCCTGCATTGCGTTTCTATCATTTCTTGTGTTTCAGCTTGTGTGAGTGTTGTCTGGTTGATTTCAATGAGTGTTTGATGTCATTTCAATGTATGTTAGCTTGTAGAAGCATCGTTTCAGTTTTTGTTCGCATCTCACTGTTGTCGCATGCATGACACTGTTTTTGCACCGATGGTCGCCATTTCGGCGACTCACTTCACACACATGCATGCTTTCCCATTTTCTAAATCCCACACTTATTGTTTGCATGCATGATCATTCACTCTTGTTTACACTCAGTATCACCATGCATTTAGACTTCTCATGCTTGCAGTCACCTGTTGGTGGGTCTGGGTTGCCTTAGCCCGAACCTTGCCTTTCCTACCTAGCATTACGCATTTCTGGAAGTGAAGGCTTTGCCTTCCCTCCATAAACTATAGAAGTTTGGCCCAACACTAACCTCCAGGCTTGAATTGCACAATTCTTGGAGGTAGTGCCTCGCTAGCTCCAGAAACTGCACAATGCAGTTTGCTAGTTTGCATGTCACTACTGACTGAAATTGTGCATTGCATATTTTTAGTCCTTAGCAAGCCAAGTTGGACTATGTATCACATAGTTCCAATAGTTAGACAGCCTCCCTGGACTATTCCTTGTGCAGTTTTGGTGGTCAGTTTCCTAGCCTCCCGGTGAAAATTAAGCAATCTTCACAAACAGTCACACAAACATGTTGCTTGTTATTCCTCTAGTTTATTTTTGTTTTCGAGTGACAGATTGCTTGTCATAAGTGTTGTTATGTCTCCAAGTATCACAACTGCTCATCTGCCTCTCAACAGCACAGGTACAATGGCTTCCAGGAGAGTAGACTCGATGACACCGTTCATAACAAAATTGGGGATGCAGTCGATCAAGTGTCTATGAACTTGCCTATCTATGAAGACATCAAGTTATTCATGGACAAGGATATCAAGATGAAATGGCAGAAACATCATAGAGAACAACACCATCAGTAGCAACAGAAGGTATCACACCTGCATGTGACACATGCAAGAGAAAGTTGTTGACAACCTAGAGGCGAAGCAAAGTTGCAAGTTCCAGCAGATCCACTTGTGATGAAAGCAACTTTGGAAACTGAGGCTATGAGGCAATGACGTGACAAGAGGATCACCTGAAGGAAGAACAGGAGTTGCATAGATGAGAGAAGGAGTTGCAATAGGAATAGGTATAGCAAGAGGCACAACATGCATAGACTGATGAAATTGTGCCCATATAGGTTACAGATCCATTTAGTAGCTGGCATGGAGCAAACAGGGTGAGTAGTGCTACCAATCACATGCAAGGCTATGCTGGATCCTGGATGTCATTGTGCACACACATGCAATCCCACCCATTTGGCACACTCACCCAGGCGAAGACAAGAAGCAAGTCTGACTGGAGCTAAACATGTATTTTGACAAGTTGATGTGCATGGTCACCAGCACAGACACTATGCATCAGTATGTTGTTGGCCCAGCTGCACTCAAGTTAGTGATGCACATATTATTAGACGAGTTGGATAGAGGAGCCATAGCAATGTACCTGGATGTAATGGAGGCAAGAGTTCGCTCTCAACAGGATGTCACCATTTAGCGCACAGACACCATCATGGATGACCAAGCTTGGCATCAGTTCACCACTGTCAATCATCACAAGGATGTCAAAGATTTGGTCTCACCACAACTGTCCAAGTGTTAGTGATAGGTTGCATGGCTTGGTCAAGCCTATTTTGTCTCACATGTGTACATGTGTAGATTGTATGTAACATCTTGTGAAGTAGAAGTTCGAGTGTCGACAGTTGAATGTAACAGTCGTAGAGTAGTTGAAGAGTCATGAGGGTAGATGAATAGTCATAAAAGGGAATGTCAAGGGTCACCCCACCCTTTTCTATATATAGTCCCCCATAACTCATTATGGAGGCTTTTTGTCAACCAAGCTTCCGATAGGAGTATCTTAGAGAAAGCTTGGAGAGTATTGTAACGAGCCTTAGCTTCTCCATTGTGTAGAGCTAGTATATCTCTTTGGAGGAGCAGGCGATAGTGACTGTAATGTTCCACTGTCAGAACTAGTGGTTGGTCATGGTTGTATTGTATGATTAGAACTTTCACTTCTTAATATAACAAAGCCAGCATGTTTCATGCATATGTCATATTATATTTCAGCTATCTTATTTACTCTAAATGATATATGTATATGTTTTCTTACGCATGCATGTATGTCTTTCCTATATAAGTATGTATGAATCTTACTGAAATGTGTTATTGGTTTAACCATCACTTTGGATTGCTAGCTTACTTGCCTTCTAGTTTGCGATGCATCTTTTCTCGTGTGTTCCCTTCTTAACTCCATGCTTTCATAGGTTTCCAAGGGGCGCACTCACCTCACCCTCCATGTGTTAGAACCACTCATGCACCTTCCTTGACTTGTTGTATATGTCAAACCCTCGCTACCAACGGGGACATCTTACTTGCCTCTGCGTTCAACCATGGTCAAGGTGATACCGTACGACCCACTGTTGGGACTCCTACACCAAACTACCTAAGATCTAGTTGGGACTTCTTATCAAGGAGATCCCCTAACATGTTGGTGGGTCCAACACCGTCAACACATTGTATATTTGTTTTTTTATGAATTGATGGTCATTTCTATTTGTATTGTTTATTATATGTATCTATTTTAATGCAGTTTTGTATTAATTGACTTCTGAACATGCTAGAATTGTCATCCTTAATACATATATGAGCAATGTTTGAACATTATTTGATGTGATATGTGTTTCATCAATTATTGTGATTAACTATTTAATCAAACTAATTATCATAAAAGTTGTCCATTTCTGTAATTGTTTAATCAATCTTTATTATCATACACTAAGGAGAATTTTTCTAGATCACATAAACATAAGTAAACCCCAGGTAATAGATAGATTAATATGCATGTATTCCAGTTGAAAACCACCCCATCTATCACTTAGTTTTTTTTCATCAACACTTTATCCATCCTATCACATTTCTATTGGGAAACTAATCTCATTATATCGAGTCGGAGCCACTATTCCAAACAGATAAGGGGCGATATTCAAGTCCTCGGTTGGGTGGTTTTCCCCCATGTTGTTGCAGCGATTTTCGGGGCTTCAAAATTTTGGTGCTAGAAGGAAGGCCATCGAATATGAATGGAAAAGAGAACTCAATCTAAATTGGCAAGCCATTCCAAGAGTGACTCCCCCTCAAAATCACCTCCAACTTCTAGATCTTCATTCAAAGCTCATATTTCTAGATCAAAAGTTGAGTAATCACCTCTGAAATATCCTAGTACATTTCCTGAAGCACCCTCTTCAGATTATAATCCTGAATCACCTGAGGTCCAAAATTTAATAAATAAATTAGAAGAAATCTCTATTTTAGCATAAAAATTTGTGCCATCTAAAGCTTCTGAAGCAAGTATTACTTATATTTTGCAATCTACTCAGGTTCTAACTCATTCTCAAAGCGAGAAGCTTGGGGTTCTTCCATTTGATTTTCCTCTTCCTTCTTTCCGAAAGATGACAAAGAAATCTAAGTCACAGACATCAACTAGTGAGGTTTTGTCAAATTCTCCTCCACAAACACCTTCATTCCCTCCATTCATTCGTGTTAATACCCCTTCTTCTCAAGGTATTAGGGCTAGTTCACCCAGCACTAATAAACAACCTACCTCTTCTTCCAAACAATTACCCTCAATATCCACCTCTTCCCAAACTCCAATAATGGCAGGAAGACAACAACAACCACCACCACCAGTCAGACCATGGGCCAATCCTAGAGTTGTGGAAATGGCAGCACCTCTCCATGATCTACTTAAGCATCCTGAAATATGGCTACTAAAATTTAATCCTGACGATGGATTACCTATTGAAGAGAATCTCCATAATTATATGTTAGCCATTAATTATCTTAATGGAGTAGTTGAAGAAGACTATGTAGTAAGATTATATCCCTACACCCTCAAAGGATCAGCAAGTTCATGGTATTTTTCATTACCACCAGGGTCTATTACTAATTGGGACATGTTTGAAGAACAATTCTTAGCTAAATTTGGTGATGACTGAACAATCGCATCCCTTATTAATGATATTTCTAATTTAAAAGCTAAGTCAGGTGAAAAGATCAAATATTTCAATTCCAGATTCAATAAATTCCTAAACAAAATCCCAACCACATCAAACACTGGTGTTGATGTCCAGATCGAGTGGTATATTTCTTCTCTTCCTTCCAATATAGCGATTTTTGTGGATAGAGCCAGCAAGGCTACTTTAGTAGAAAACATGAAAGAATCCATGTTTGTAGAAAAGAGAATATTTGTATTGGAAAAGAACACTACCTAGGAAGAAAGAAAGATGAAAAAGGTCACATTTAAGGATGAATCAAAGAAGAATTCCCCTAAGTATCCTTTTGATCTTGAAGGCTTGCAAAAAGTCCTTAAAACCATGTCAAATTAGATGGTAGAAATTAAGAAATAGGTAGTTGAATCCTCTTCTAAGCAACTTTTTAGATCCCTCAAGAGGAATTAAACATCTAATCCTCAACCTCCAAATACAATATCCAATTCTAAGTCTGATTTAGATGAAGATGATGAAGAAACTACATTATCTGATGATGAGACTGAAGATGAAGAATTGGTTGAAGTACATGGTATATGGGATTTTTTCCTACGTACTTCCGATGATGAAGATGAACAAGAAGATTTACCTATCAGCACTAGGAGTAAAGGCTCTGCTGATTCAACACAATCAACCCAAAAGAAAAATCCCTCAACCTCTACTACTAAGGATAAAGTGGTCAGTAAAACATCTTCTCCTACATCTCCTCAACTAACCCCATCCTCATCTAATCCTCCATCTTCATCCAAAACCTTGGTAGTTGTTGATACCATGGAATATAACATAGTGGAGGACATGAAGAAAGCCAGAAAAAATATCTCTCTTCATGAGCTCAGTAAGCTTAAACACCAGCAAAATTTATTACTAAAAGAATTGAATGCAGTTCATGCTTCTCCTCTTCTTGCTGTTGTGTTATCCAAAGCTTCCAGAGGAATGGGTAAGCCTTCCAACAATTCATGAAATAAGGTTGATTCTACCAATGCAATCTTAATTGGTGATAGATCTAACTCACATACTCCCCCTTTTTCTCTTGACTTATGAAATCTTCAATAAAAATTTGTACAACTGCTTAATAGACTCAGGGACCTCTTCAAACATAATGTCGAGATCATTCTACACCAAATTAAATGTTTCACCCCAAAAGTCTGCAATTCACATTGTTCAACTTGATAGAACAAAATTTGAAGTCTTAGGGGAAATGAATTCAGTCACCATTAGACTTTCTTCTAATCCAAAAGTTTGTCAAGTAATTTACATACTAGTTTGTGATATTCCCGAATTTTATAGTGTAATTATTAGTAGAGACTGGTTTGAGAAACTTCATGGCTATTCGCAGAACTAAATTATTCAAAGGTGGAGAAGCAAGCTTTTTCTATTTTCAAATCTGTAAATCACTTTAGGCCTTTTCTCCTAAAAACCCACACTAAAATAATAGTCCCACTCTTAGTAGTGAGACAATTGCTTATGCAAAGAGAAGTAGGGGAAAAAAGGTCAAATTGGGTAACAACCCTACAAGAATATGATATTGATATTAAACCAGCCAAAATTGTCAAAGGACAAGGTTTTTGTAGGTTGCTTATAGGAGCTTCCAACCTACCAGTTGATGAGGACTCAGGTAACACTGCATACATATATGAGGTAATCCTAAATGATTCAGAGTCCCAATACATTGATCTCATTTTCTATTTCAAAAATGGATATGCTCCCTCTGAACTCAATCACAAAAGGAAAAGGGATTCAAGATTAAAATAAAAACAATATGAAATCATTGCTGATGTGTTACTAAGGAGAAATTATGATTCTGAAATAAACCTAACAAGTAAAGACTATGCGTCGAACCAGAAACGAGATTATGAAAGTATCCTCTTTAGATGTCGATTATGCTTTGAGACAGGCCATCTAGCTAAAAATTGCCCAAAAGCCTCCTAGAAAAAATTTGCTAGAAAGAATCACCACAGATCTACATGGTGGGAAGGAGTATAAAAAGAACATTACATTTTCATCAAGGAAGAATACTCTCTAGAAAACTCTGAACTGCAACAAATCGGGTAAGAAAGAAACAACTCTCAAGACAAGCAGGGGGAAAGCCCCGCCCAACAGGAAAAAAGTGAACTTGACAACCCCTCAAGCATCAACAATTATGAGGATTCAAAAAATATTTATTTAACAGCAAAGCAGATCTCCTAGACCAAACTTCTTCTCCGACTATCTTCAAAAGGACAAACACAACAGATCATGAAGCTAAGATACCAATGTCCCAAGAACTAGAAGAGATGAAGGAGATGCAAGATAAAGGAAGTTGGAAGACCGTAGAGAAAAAAAAGAAAGCTACAGCACCAATCTCACCAAGAAAGACGAGAATCCATACAATTAAGAACTAAGAAAATTATAGGTCCGATAAACTAATTTGGTCTCAGTGGACATTAAACACCATCATCATCATCATCATTAAGATGCCTTGAAAAGTATGAAGCACGGAAGGTTTTGCAGGAACTCCACAATGGACTAGCAGGTGGACATTTTGGAGGAGATACTACTGCACATAAGATCCTGCATGTTGGGTAGTATTGGCCAACTTTGTTCAAGGATACCCATGAATACATGAGGAAATGCAAAATATTCCAGACTGCTATTGGAAGACTGTAGTAACCCAACCGAAGTACATTTCCGGCGTACACAAGATGTCGCTAGCACATGGCAGAAACCCTCTGAACCAACCAATAATGAAAGTTGACACAGAGGCAAGGTATCCACCAATAGGGTCAAATGGAAACCAAGGTACTACACGAATCCCAATGTGTGATAATGTAAGTTGATGTCGAACACAAGGGAAACCACTCAGTCAAAGACCCATGATACTGATCGATGCTGAGCACAAGGTGACCTATCAATAATGAAAATAGGGCCAGGGTACAGCTCTAGGCCTGTCCTCAGAGCAAGATGTCGTCATCGATAAGGACAAGCCCCGCCGGCAAGAAGTCAATGGAGACCTTCTCAAACCGGCATGAGTAAAGGACCAATATAACTGATGTGATGATAGACATAGCACTCACAACCAGGGATGGCCGACTAAAAAATAAGTCAAGAGACACTGCAGAGAGGCTGACTCAGGCTAACTTCCCTTGAACAAAAGCACGACTCAATGTGACTATTTGGCAGCATATGATGACACTATATAAGCTCGTTGCGCAGGAGGCACAAACGAACCCTCCATATGATTGGAAGAGATAACCAATCGGGGGAGAACTGACTCAATAACAAGGTTAAGGCATACCTAAGTCAAACTAAATCCCACCCAAATGGAGGAGACTTTGCTTCGAGTGCTTTGTTCAAGGGCGACACGACTGACTCTAGCTGCCAACAATAAATGGAAATACTATCCCGTTCCCGCTCTTTTTTGGAATATATAATTTTTTTGGTCTTTTTCTTTAAAGTTGGAAAAAGAATAAAAGAATTCTATAGTAAAGTGGAAAGAACGAGTGTCAGTGAAGCAGATTATCTAGTTCCTGGGATTGGAACATTCCTATGCTCGATGCAGGGAGGCGAAAACTAGCCAGAGACACTCAAAGGTGTGTTCCTTCCACGGGCCAAGGTGTGTCAAGCTTCCGAGGTCAAAGGTATGCAAGTTTGATTTTACAATCGTCATGGTCAAAAGTTGGCTTAAACACGAGTCCAAGTGAAGCCAGTCTTAAGGCCAAAAGGTGCAGATAGTCAAAATGCAATGCAGTAGTACAACTCAACACAAAGGAGCCTCTAGGGTATAAGGCCAAAACGAAACGAAGAAGCAAAGAGGAATGAGTCTTCATCATATAAGTCATGGCGAGACTACAGAGGACTCCTGAGCCTACTCAAATCGGAGTAGCATGGGAAACAAATGTCAGTGAGGTGCTAACTAGGATGCCCATGTAAAGGATGGCTCTACCATCATGTCATGATTTAAAGAATCGGTGAGTGAAGATGGTTTGCGAACCATAACACGATGGGATCGACCCTATGGCAAGTGTATCGACAGATGGAGGCTAGTATGCATAATGCAATGGAAAAAATGGCTTCCCTAACCTATATGCCAGTGACAAAACGATACCTACCATGACGGGTCAGCAGTCATGGAACCATCTCGAAATTGTCGAAAACGTCCAAAATGTCTTGAAAATCAAACCATTCTCGACATTCCAAGCTCCCAAGTTAAAAATTACATGAGACCAAACAAAATCAAGTTTTGAAAAAAATTTGACATTTTCAAAGCTTATAAAAAGGTTTTTGGACTCACCATTTTCACCATTTGAGTTTGAGAGCAGAGAAGTGGAGCAAAAGGAGCAAACTTCCCATACGCCAAATTCAATCGTTCAGATTCTTCCAAAGTCTCCAGGTAACTCTCATTCTTATCTTGTAATTGATTGTGACTAGTTTTAGAAGTTTTGATTAATGTTTTACCGTTGATTTTTTTGCCAAAAATTTCTCCGCGGTGTATACGCGGGTTGGTAATATGAAACCCACGTACACGCGGGCCCTACACGCGACTATGTGTAAACGGACCCGTGTATACGCCACGGACATTTCAAACATAAAAACTAATGGTTCAAATTGATTTTTCATTCAAGATGCCAGTCACCTGGCGAGAAAGAGAGCATACCGCAGTAGATGATGAAGTTATGAACAATCCTAAGGCTTTGGATGCATTACGGGGATGTGGTTCGCTGAAGTTCTTCAAATTGCCAAATATGAAAGCAAACACATGTTTGCTTGAGATGCTTCTTGATTATTGGAACATCAAGGAGGATGCTTTTATGATTGACAAGATTCCACTCAGGATAGAACTGGAAGATATCTATTTCATCACGGGCCTTTCCCGAAGGGGAGAGGTAGTACATTCCTGGGGAAGAACACGAAGCAATCTCTCGATCGAGGACTACGTACAGATATATTGCCCAGGACATCTAAAGAAATTCGGAAGTTAGATTTCCATCACACATGTGGCGAGTCTATCATTGAGGATAATCCTGTTCACCATAGCTCGAGTGAGTGGATCCGCTTCTCTGCATCAGGCATCACAGCTAACCATGAGCGTGGCAATTAACTATCTCACCACTGTGTTTGATTGGTGTACTCCTCTTCTGGCTATCATGAAAAGCCAACTCACTTCTATCAAGAAAGGACAGACCAAAAACTTCGGTTATGGGACTATTTTGTGTTCTTTCTTCTTCGAGAGAGTCCCTGCACTTCGTCCCAGAATTCCAGTTTCAATCAGCGCCCCACGAGATCCTTGAATGGGCAGGTGGGCTGACCTGATGAAACGTTTGGGAGGTGGGGAGGTCCCACGAACTGCTTTCGATGATGACTTCTTTTCCTGGTGGGATCAGCATATCATCGCCATTGATGACTACCCCTATGCTAGGTTGAATTTTTGAGGAGATCCCGATCTATCATTACCACCGACCGCAGCATGGGGTGACATTGGTAAGTGATTTTTTAAGTTATGATTTTTTTTTATTTTTTTTTCAAATATAATAATGAACTTTGAAAATGTTTTTGATAGGATTCAAATGACTAATATGATGATCATGTTCCAGATATTGGGCCAGTACGACCAAATGAGTTCCCACAGCACAAACGTCGCGGCCAAGGGGCCGAAGAGGCGGTTGCAGCCACGAAGTGAACTCTACACACAGTTCAGCGGCATTTGGTGAGGCTGACCCACCGAGTGCCAATGGCGGTGGTAGAGGACCTTCCTATAGAGATGCAGCGTAATGTGGTTGGCATGCCACGTGACTAGGTCCGCACTTTTAGGTGTGTAGCCAATGCAGTATTTTCCTACTTAGCTGCTCATCCTGAGCCGGGGAATTAGACATAGTGGACATGATTATGGGCATTCGAGTCCCAATTTTGTATATTTTTTGGACAGACTTATGTACACTCGAGATGCTTTATGATATATATATATATATATATATTATATATATAATATATATATATATATATTATATATATATACAGTTTGATTTTTTCATGCTTAATTTATGTGATGAATGATTATGTGCCAATCTAATGCTTGATTAGCGATAGAATCAGCTAACCAATTATGAGATCTTGGAATATGCAAATAATTAATATAAGTAAATGATCTTTGCAACAACCTCACCCTTAAATACTGGTGATATAAACATGGATCCCTTACCTGATAAATGTTATTTAATTGTGACACTATCAATTGTGAATCAAGATAAACTACCAACGAGTCGATTTCGTGAGAAATTGCCTTAGGTAGCAAATTAATGACGGCAGTATACTCAACCATATTGTTTGAAGTGGGACCGATGCATACTCCCCTTGGTATCATAAATTGACCAGTTGGATAATACAGTACCCAAGCCACGGAAGCGAGATCCCGAGTGTACCGACTAGCACCATTAGTGAATCCAAAATAGACCAAGTCATCCATCAACACCTACCAAAGTAGACCAAAAAGTGTTGACATCACAAACTCTCGGAAAAATATGTACAAATATACACAATGTACAAAGAAGCCATTGCCTAGCTGCTACTTAAGCAAAGTACTTCTTAAGGTAGAGCCCATTTCGGGGTTTTGCCAATTTGTTTTGTTCAAAATCGATTAACTCATACGACCCTTTTGTTAAAACTCGTTTAATTATGAAGGGACCGTACCACATAGCTTTGAATTTTCCTGCCCCCAAGGTGTCCTTATCTTAGTCGTAGACCAAGACGAGGTCACCTTCAGAAAAGACACAAGGACAGACAGCTTTATCATACTGGGTTTTAACCCTTTTCTTATGAGCCTCATTTACTGTGGCTGCATCTCGACGCTACTCATCGAGATGTTCCAAGTGAAGGAGGTGCTCTTCGAGACGATAGGTCTCTGGAAGGAGCTCAATATCTAACTTAAGAGATGGAATTTCACATTTGACAGGAAAGATAGATTCCAACCCATAAACTAACTGAAAAGGTGTAAAACCTGTAGCAGTCTTGACGAAGGTTCGGTATGCCCATAGAGCCGGATACAACATAAGATGCCAATTGGATCTATTTTTATCAATTGTCCTTTGCAGGATCGTCTTAAGAGTTTTGTTTACTGCCTCGGCCTATCCATTGGCCTGAGGCTAATAAGGAGACGAATGTTCCTGCCGGAAACCTAGTTTAAGAGCCAATTCAGACATTAGTTGATTCTGGAAATGACTGCCATGGTCAGTGACAATCTCTCTTGGGATACCGAACCTTGAGATAATATGATTAAAAAGGAACAATGCCGCTGTCTCACTATCATTTTTATAAGTGGGCATGGCCTTGGTCCACTTCGTGAAGTAGTCTATGGCCACGATAATATACTTGTGATTCGCTGCTGAAGGCAGATGACAAGTTGTAAAATCAATACCCCACTTAGTAAAGGGACCGACAATGACAAAAGGAAAAAGAGGAGCTAGATGTGCATGCATCTTCCGACTATAAACTTGGCACGGGTGACAGCATTTGACCGCTTCAACACAATCTTTGAAGAGCGAAGGCCAAAAATAAGAGGCACACAAGATACGTTGAGTTGTAGCAAGTCCTGATAGATGACCACCACAAGCTCCGTTGTGGCAGTCATTTAGCACTAACTCTGCCTCCTCTAAGGTTAAACAACGCTGAAGGATTGAATCAACCCCCCGACGATATAATGTATCACCAATGATAATGTAATTTTTAGCGAGGTGACATAATTTGCGATGTTCATCCTTAGAGAAAGTAGAGGGAAATTTCAAAGTCTGGAGATAAACAATGATATCTCCATACCAAGGGTCGAGTGAAGAGATGAGAATAAGCGTTCGTCGGGAAAATTTTCCTCGTAAACAGTATCCTCTCCACAAGGCAGCTCAGAAATTAGCTCAGCAAAAACCATAGATTTCTTGGACTTGGCGGACAAGAACTTGAGATCAAATTCTTGTAGAATGACAATCCATCGATTATATTTGCCCCCAATCACTCGCCTACTGAGGACAAACTGAAACAGATTGACTATTACCAAGACAAAAGTTTTGCATAGTAGAATATAATGATGGAGCCACTGGACAGCGTGGACAGCTGCCAAGGCCAACTTCTCAACCGGAGAATAGCGAAGTTCAGGACCTATCAAGCCTCGGCTCAAATAATAAATCACATGCTCTGTGAGAGCATTGTCTTCCTAAACAAGAACCATACCAATGGTTGATTCTACTGCAGTGAGATATAAAAGGAAGTCCCTACCATAATCCGGTGGACTCAAAAGCGGGGTAGAGACTAATGCCTTTTTCAAAGCATCAAATGACCGTTGCGCAAAGTCGTCCCACACGAATGGAACCCCTTTGTGGAGCAAACGCATAAACCCTTTGGTGATCTCGGCATAGTTTTCTATAAACCGTCTTAAGGAATTAGCCTTCCCTTGAAGACTTTGAAGTTGTCGAATGGAGGACGGGGGAGGCTACTGGACTATCGCCTCTACCTTGAAGGGATCAACCCTAATCTGTTCATTTGACACGATGAACCCTAACAACCGACCAGACATAACCGCGAAAACGCACTTGTTGGGATTCAACCAGATTTTATAAAAACGACATCGCTCAAAAACCATTCGAAGGTGACTGGGATGATCAGTTCTTTTTCGAGAATGAGCAGCAAGATCGTCCAAGTACACTTCGATGATATGTTTGATGTCGTGGAAATCATATGACATGGCCTGCTGGAAAGTGGCTCCAGCATTTTTGAGACCAAACGACATCTTTCTGCATGTAAAGGTACCCCAGGGACATATAAAAGCCATCTTATGTTGATCTTCAGGACGGATGGAAATTTGATTATAACCAGAAAAACCGTCCATGAAGGAAAAAATCTCATTACCTACACACTCGTCAATAATCTGATCAATGAATGGCATGGGGTAATTATCTTTCGGACAAGCCTTGTTTAAGTCCCTAAAGTCGATGCATACTTGAATTGTTCCTTGCTTTTTATCTACAGGGACTGGATTAGAAACCCAATCCGTAAGAGGAACAGGGTATATAAAACCTGCCTTGAGCAACTTCTCTACTTCGGCTTTAATGGATACCGCTTTCCTAGGATTAACCAGTCGAAGTCTTTGATGAACCGGCTTAGCGTTTTCATACGTCTTGATCTCATGCTGAACTATAGAAGGATTAATGCCAGTCATTTCCTCATAATACCAAGCAAATACATCTCGAAATTCCTTGAAAAGGTCAGTGTAAATTTGCATTTCTTCAGGGGAACATTCAATTCCGATGAAAAGATTCTCAATCACGTTAGGGCCCCTAGAGATGTTTATAGATATCGTTTCTGAGATTACCGACATATTACCTTCGGCACGAAAGTGTGCTGGAGCCAAAGGATTTGATATCTTACAAACATCACTAGTGAATAGCTTGGAGAACCTAGCTTCCACTTCCTGCAATGGAGGAAGGAAATATGAACGATGGTGTAAGTCTTCCCAAGGTCAATCTACACCCATCATCACTTCGAGGATTGCTTCTTCAAAAGGTAAAACTGTATCGAAGCAGTCCAAGGTGGAGGTGGAATCAAAGGCCCAAGCCGGGGCCACATAACCCTCAAACTCCTCTACGGAAGAAGGAGCGGAGTGGTCGTCTACAGAGTTAACGATAGATTGGTATCTAAGCTCAACCACAGACATAGGGGATGCCATTCCATTTACTTGTCGTTCAGCTAATGTGGTCATAGGTGATGGCAAGGTCCAAGGGTCCGAAAAATAATGAGCTCGGAAGAACCCTTCTCAAGGAGACTCCTTGGATGATGAAACGACATTGATTCAAGCAATAGGAGAGGGAAACTCAAAGGTACCCATCAATGAGGAAAACATCCCAACTCCTAGATTCTCCGTAGGCGGGCAAGGGTTATCCACTAAGGGGATAGTAGAGTCAGAAGTTGCTTGAGGATCAACTGGACAATAATCCAACTGATCAACCTTAACGATTTTCCCTTCATGAGGAAAGCAGATGACATGAAATAGAGTCGAAACGACGACATCCATCTCGTATACTGAGTTCCTTCCTAAGAGGAGATTATAGTCTAGGTTAGCATCTATGACCTCCAAAACAAAAAGCATTGTTTTGGGAGTTTCCACTCGTAGAAGGAATGGAGGTAGACCCAACTAAAGATGTGCTAGAAAAAGACCTGAATAAAGAAGCAGAGGGGATGGAAATAGTTCCTCCCCCTTATACAGATATTGGAGTTTGCATAGTTGTAGCACTTGTAGTAGAAGCCATGCTTCCAGTAGTGGTCATCGATGGTAAGTGCATAATGTGACCTGGACTTGACAGTCGATGCGTTGGAGGCCCAACATATTGTAACACTTCTGGATTACTAGACGGTAGGGGAGAATTCAGAGCCGCTAACGACTCTGAGAGTTCTTCTACCTCTACGTTATCTACTTCCCAAAAGAGAAATCGAGAAAGTACTAAAGTATTTCTATATTGTTCTGTAGAAGTACCAGGTCTATCCTGAACACTAATGCCCCTGAGAGGAGGATCAATCCCAGATGGAACAACTGCCACGGGACGAGACCCACTGGTAGTATTACCTCTGCACCTTGTAGGTGAACACTTTAAACTTGGTGGTGAAAGAACACAAAGTCTTCGAGACCATCTAGTTGATCGATCAGCCACTTTGAATTTCTTGTTAAGATCTAACTAAAGACTCAAAAAATTGAAAGCTAGGCCGACTAGGAGCACAGAGCACACACTATAAATTCCCTAAAGATATCAGCCAGTCAAACAAATTCCAAGTATTTCTGCTTCGGGTGATTAGGACCGGACACCAAAATACGAGAAAGTGAAGTAAGGGGCCTTCCGAAGATAGTCTGGGATAATGACGACCCAGTCCTATCAGAGAAGGTAACAGAGGAAGTTACGCTCACCTCCTAACAACCGCTTGCGCCGGTGCAAGCCCCCAAGCTTCACAAGGGTGCCCTCCAATAGTACCATTGAGAGTGATACAACGTCGACCTCAGGTGCCACGGGATTCCCCTCCGTAGCCACCTGTGTAGATCCCTAAGAGTAGAAACTAAGGTTACCAACTCATATTAGAAGCCAGGCAGAATAGTCATGAGGTAAGTTCGAACAAGTAGGAGAGGGGGTATCTCTCTTCCCTGTCTTTATGGACCCTCATGCTTAACTCCCAGATCCAGAGCTTTCCTGGTCTTCCTAACGCTATTGTATTTTCACTCACTATTTAGACTGTTATGTTTGACAGTTTAAAATGGCCTTGGAGAGTTAACTCTCCACTCACCTAATTCAAGGCCCTAAAATATCCTAAAACTTGTTGGTGTGTCTAACTTGACAATTATAAAAAGTTCTAGTATATCTTAAATTAGCACTTGATTTTAATGGGCTATTATTTAAATCACGGGATAAGCGGAAGTGAAACTAGTGGTGTTTTGATGCAAAAGAAATTAATAAAAACCAAAATACATGCAAGTGCACTTGTTTTCGGTTTTCGATGAAAAGAAATTTCTATAGGGTTCAGAGGAACTTCAAATAAAGCTACAACTTTTTCTTTTCTTTTCTTCAACTTCACACTCAAAAGCTACAAACTTATAGATGCTAGGAAGATGCACAAACTAATCCTAATGCAACAAGTACATGCCGATGCAAAATTCAAAACTACTCTTAAATCAAGAAATGAAAGTTGCTTGTTTATCGATTTTTGATTTGCCACTTAGAATGTTTAGATGGAATGTAAGTTTTTGTTTCTTATTTCGTCTAAGCACTAAAAACAAGATGAAGACAAACAAATAGGCACTTCCACTCAAGAAAAAAGAAAACTCAATCAAAACAAAGTTCAAGAAAGAAAAACAAAGTTTCAAAAAGTTTCCTTCAAAAGCAACACAAAAATGACTTTTCAAAAATGCTCTAACAAGACTGAAACTTGATGACCGAAGAATAGGCAATGCAGCACTTTGCGAGTTTGCAACACAAAACAAGTTAGAACTCAACAAAAAAAAAAGGTGCTTTGAAATGCTCTTAACAATCAACACGCAGTGAGATGAGCTTGGCAATGAAAACCAAAAGATTGAAAAGACAACTTTCAAGAAAGCATGAACCAACGACTTTCAGAAAGAAAGAAAAGCAGATGGTCATAGAAATAAAGTTGGGTTATGCAAACAAAAAAGTCACCAAAACAACACTCAACACAAAGATTGAAATCAATCTTTCTGCCCTGAAGACACAGAGCAGCCAAGATTCCTTGCAGGAAACCTCGTGTGCTTAAGCAAAAACAAATGACGTTTGCAAGACCAACCTTTTCACAATCAGAGAGAATTGGAAACAAGATGCTTGCTGTAAAACTAAAGACTGTGACAGAACAGTAACTGTCCCAAGCTGAATCAGACCAACATACAAACTTCCAGAAACAAAAATATTTTAAAAATCTTGAAAATTAAAGATATGCAGGATTGTGTTTGCACACAGATGCATGTATACGTGACAAGGCTTAAGGAACGTATACGCAGTTTCACTTAGGGAAAGATACGTATATACGCCTCTATAAATAGAGAAAACAATGTATATAAAAGCTTCCAAGAAAAACAAAAGACAGTCTGGAAAAAATTGATCAAAGCTCACAATTCAGGCACTGACTACACAACAATAGAAGGTAAACAGACAGCTGAGCCCCGATTGGCTTAAATACACCCAAACAAGGAACAACAATAGTGTTGTCCCCAGTGGAGTCACCAATTCTGTTGTGGGATAAACTCCCCTAGGGTCTTGGGTGGATACCCTAGCAGACTAGAGGTTATCTATACAAAGAAACACACATTCCAAACAGCCATTATGCTACTACAAGAAAACTCTACAATAGGGGGTGTACCTGAGGTCCTACATTTGAGAAGAGCCTTCGAGGGTCCAAACCCTTCTTGGAGTTCTTTTTTCTCCTTTGACTTGTAAAACAATCAATTCAAGAAATTACAACAGTATATGGACTAAACATCACAAAGAAACCATCTTCATATTATAAGGAAAGGTAGTTAGTTATGCAATTAAACAACCATTCACATATGAATCATAACATGAATATCATAAACATGAAGAAGATCTATATCAGGAACAAAGACCTGTGTTTCTTTTATTATAGACAAATAAAGTACAGAAAGGAATAGTTTCACCTGATTCATCCTTTCGCAGCCTCCAAGCGGAACCGTCTCCCAGATTCATCGAGTCTCAAGCCTTTAACAAACTCCTTCCATGACTTACTGCATGATATCTCAAGTCGTATGAAAACATCAACACACATAAGGAAACAAGGGTTTCCTGTAGAATGGGGGAAGTGCAAGAGGCACCAGGATCTTCAGACCTGATCAGGGAAATCTCAGCATAATAATATTTCTCTCTCTTCTCTCCTCGCTTAGGCCTTCCCATTGAAGCCTTTTTATACTTCTCCCAAAGTAGTTTTTTAGTTGGGAATTCGTTGGGAACAGTTGGGCCATGGGCACTAACAAGTAAAACCTGTAATCTCCACCCTAAATTAAGGATATTTATATTTTTTTAAGTGTTTTAAGACATATACTTGGGTTGGGTATACACAGACCCGCGTATACACATTTTTAGCTCAGGGCAATGTCACGTATAGGGAATAAAACACTGTTTTTTAAATTTGTCACCAGGTCTGGAAGGAGGGGTTGCCTTAGGCCATGAGTGCAACATCACAAACGACAAGAGTGAGATTTGGAGCTATAACATCCACGGAATGGAGGAAATCAGCCTTGTACTCAATTCTATTTCAATTAGAGTGTGCCCCATAATACAATTTATCTTCTAATATAAATATATGGTCTATATATATATTGGTTGAAGTGCTCTATGGTGTGCCTTGTATTAGGAATCTAGTTGACCCATTCAACCATTCCTTGATTTTTAGAGTGTGAGAATATGTGAGACAAAACCTCACTATCATGTCTAGAAATTTATTTTGAATTAGATTAGAAGTCAACTCATTGCAGTGTCTAGTGAGTTTTTGCAAACACGGGTGCCTACAATATTGTCCCCTTTGTGCCCTCTCCTAACAATATGTTACCCTGTTTCAAACTTTGGCTTGTTGACAAAACATTGGCTAAGTTGAGCTTATCCCAATACTATTGAGACATAGGAAGATCTATGTATGGTGTAGGCTTCCAATTATGCAACTTCCTCTTGAAAAAACTCAAATTATGTCATGTTTTGTACAGAAAGTTCCACCTTGTAATTTCCAACCATGCTCTGCCATCTACAAAAATAGTGCATGTGCTTCAAACCTTCCTTAATTTACATATGAAAAACCCAGTTGTGCACACTTCTAATGAGAGCATCTTATGAGACAATATAAATGCCCACTAGCATTGAGCGGATTTTGATGGTCATCAAAACTCCATATAAAGATCTATATTCTATAGATGAGAGAACTTTTCATTTGTTGATTTATTTATTTGTGCCAAATATATGTTAGTTTCAAAACATGGGTTCCGACATCCAACATACACAACACTAAGAAATGTACAACATAATTAAAAAACCCCAATGATACATCAAATTTTGCTGGAAGGTCTACACAATAACCTATATATCTAGTTCCTTACACAAATAAAAAACATAATAATCCAACATATTTTCCCCGCACAGAAGATTCACTACCAGGATTATCAATATTCAACTGAAATAAGACACAAACATAACCAAGGGGAAGAACAAAATTATAACTATAGAAATCGACTCGTTTCACCATAGAGAGAGGAGGTTGTCCCTAACATCTTGTCGATAAGATGGTAGCAGGAGTTGACAAGTAAACATTAGTCTTCCTCATTTAATAGGGCTAGGACAATCAATTCTCTTTCAACCTTATGCAAATAAAAACTATTTATGTAGGGATAGAAAATGGTGTATGATTACAACCTTACTAAATCATTTACAATGCGAACCATTGATAGTTGTGTACCAATTAAATGTCTATGTCAGGACCACAATTCTCCCTTTGTTAATTTATGTAGATTATTATGCCAATTTCATCTATGAAACTAAAAATCACTATAAAGCAATACTGAGGGATATTTAAAATTATCCTTCTACTAGAGCTCCTCCCAAGAAATAATAGTGAAATCCAAAACTTCCTAGTGAAGAGTCTGCCATTTGTGATCCTTTCGAGAAAATACTAGCATCATCTTGATACGAATCCATGGCTATTCACACAGATGGATATCACTTTCCACCTTCCCTGCCTCTATCCATATTCATAGAAACTCTTTAACTATTCTTCCAATAGCTTGGCAATGCATGTGAAGGACCATGGGGGGTGGGGTAAGGAAGATAAAATCAATATTTTTTGCATGATTTTCCTTATCGAAGATTGATTCATGTGCATACCATCTCTTCTACTATCCTCCATATCCAGTCACTTTATGTTGCATTAATGCTATAATATGTGAGATGTGGTTGTGTTTAAACCTTCTTATAGATGGAATACCACATCCCCATGCTCTTTAGTCAAGTAGGGAAGTGTTAAATATTGCCCCCCTCCGTCACCAATTTACCTCAAATGTCACCCTATATAGGGCTAAATCATCCTTCTCTGCTAACACACAACATTTTGTTTTCAACCAAGATTAAAACATGCCATTCCAAGATGTTGAGAGGGAAGAATAGCTCTCTTCGCATCCATGATTTTCCAATAGAATAGAAATTTCGTTGCCCGACCTACAAACATGAAGGAGAATGAGAACATGAATATTAGCGATATGAGAAACAATTTCTGATATAATGGCATCTGAACATAAATAGGAACACAACAAATTATAGATATAACCATAAATACAAACAGGAAATAGAAATAACACTTCATTTCATTAATATCAGAATACTAAAATACGCTTACAAACAAAATGGAAATAAATTAGTTCAAGCAATGATAGCTCATCTCTCAAAAGATATGTGGTAGCTACATGCCTCTGAACTGTGTTACAATGAGGCTCAAGGGCCTATTTATTATTGAAAAACAATGGAAACCCTAAACAACCAAAACCTTAAGCCCAGGAGATGGAACACCAAGAGTTTGTGGGCCTCGTTGGTGTTAGATGGGCAACCAACTTCCTAGGGTCATAAATTTCTCATATTATCTCTGTTTGGCACATATGATACCATATTGGAAACGTTTCTCCAAGTACTATAGTATTTACGGTAGGCACCTAACTATATTTTTGGGCCTATTGTGGACCTCAAAAAAATCTCGTTTAGGGGATCGAAACCGCTTCAGAAGTTCAAGACTTAAAAAACTACAAAAAACTAGAAAACGCTGAAATAAATAAGGAAACAGATGAAACTGACTGGTGGTCTAGGTGGAATAGGTGGGGAGACACCAATATCCACCTGGATCAATCCTCCCTCCTTAAGAGAAATGGTCCCCATTGTGTGTAGAGCCTCCATGAGGTGAGGAAATTTTTGTTGAACCTAGTCCCTCGTGAACCACTTGCCCTGGTGAAGGAGTTGGTCTGCATTGACAACTCAATATAGCTGGATCTTATATTGGTGAGTGCTATTCATCTATGTATCCATGATATGATCAGTTATGGCACGTTCCCTGTAGTCCGAGTTCAACTCTGTTGGTGTGAGTTGTTCTAAAATGTTGGATGTGTCTAGCAATGGTGGAAAGTATTGCCGAAGGTGGTCTACATTGAACACTATGAGAAAACCAAGGAACGGTCGAATATGGAGCTCAAATGGATTGTCCCCCATAGCCTTGGTGATGGTGTATGGCCCATAATGGAGTGGGAGAAGCTTGCGGTGGGGTCTAGTGAGGCACTCCTACTGCAAATGTAGCCAAAATTTGTTTCCCACCTGGAACTTGTGCAAAACCCGATGTTGATCATAACACTACTTGTACTTATCATTGGCTCTGACCAATATATCATGGAACTGCTAACAGATGTGTTAAATACTCTCATTGAAGTTGTTAGCCCTGTCGGCTTTGGACATGACGTGATTTGAATCTACTTGAGTATTAGCAAATGGTATGGCCACATCAATGTGACATAATGGTTGATATCCCAACCCTACCTAAAAGCAGTTGTGGCCCATTGAGACATCGAGAGATCTGTTATAGTTTTTCTAGAGATAGGGGAGGCTTTCATCCCATGTGCATGGATTCTTTGAGTTGTACATGTGCAGAATGTGTATGATCATCCTGTTTACGACCTTTGTTTGACCATCAGTTTGGGGATGGAAAGTTGTGGACTTAGTAAGTTTGGTATCTAGCATCGCCTAGAGACTTGACCAAAATGCACTCAGGAATCTGCTGCCATGATCTGAGACAATGGACTATGGGATCTTAAAGTGTACCCACACTCACTCAAAGAATACTTTAGTAGTGGCCTCTGATGTGTACTCTTCTTGTAGGGCACCATAATGGACACCTTAGAGAGTTTGTCGACAAGCACGAAAACGCAGTTCTTGCCATGCTTAGAAGAAGGAAGGCCTGACATATAATCCATAGCATTGGATTCCCAAGTCGGACTAGGAGTAGGAAGAGGCATATATAGGCCTTGATTCTTGATGGTTGGTTTGGCCAGTAAAAATACTTGTGTATTATTGCCATTGTTTTCTCTACCCTGAAATGTCCAATGACTCGACTGTAGTGCGCCTCCAAAATAAACTTGGCACACTCACTTGAAGGAACTCATATGTGTCCTAGGTGGCATAACAGTGCATCCTGGAGGTGAAAATTTGGAACTGGCTTACCTTCTAGGATTGTTTGGTATGTGCTATTGAATTCTGGATTGCTCTTCTAAAGATGTTGTCACCTCGAAGTCTCATGCCTAGAGAGTCGAGCACAATGATTAGTGCTATTACTGGTGGTCAGCTAAGGCAGTCTGCAACATTATTTGTGTTGCCTTTCTTGTACTTAATTTTCAAATGGAATTGCTGCAGGTATGTGGACCATTTCTGATGGCGATCATTCTACAACTTCCCTTGTGTCTGTATGAACTCCAGGGGTCATTGGTCTATGTGGATGACCATTTCCTTCCGCATAATGTAATGCTTCCATTGACAACAGGCATGCACAATGGAATACATTTGTTTGTCATAAGTGGGATACTTTCAGACTATGTCTAAAAGTGTCTCACTATGATAAGTCGTTGGATGCTCCTGCTGAGTAAGAATTACACCAATATCATAGTTAGAGGTGTTTTCCTTAATCTCAAATGGTTGATGTAGGTCTGGTAATGTGAGCATTGGTGCAGAGCAGAGACGATGCTGCAACTCGACAAATGCCTTATGTTGGGTTCCAAACCAAAAGAAAATTTCTTTTGCTTTGCCCTTGGTGACTTACCTTAAATGCCAAATGATATGAGAGAACCCCAACATGAACCTGCAATAGAAATTGGCAAGACACAGAAATTTGCGGAGCTCTTTTAGAGTGGTTGAGGCTGGCCAATCCCAAATGACTTGTATCATGGCTAGGTCCACATGCACACCCTTTTCATCAATGATGTACCCAAAATATTAAACCTGAGTCATGCCAAAAGTGATTTTCTCCAAATTTGCACATAGATTGTGTTGGCGTAGGGTTTGAAGGACCTATCAAATATGGTGGATGTTATCTTCCCAACTCTGGCTGAAGATGAAGATGTCATCTAAATAAAATCCCAAGAATGCATTGGTGAAGGGTTGTAACATGTCAACGATCAATATCATGAAGGTTATGGGAGCATTTGCAAACCTAAAAGGCATGACCAAGATTCAAAAAGGCCCTCCTTGGTTTTGAAGGTAGTTTTCCACACATGGGAGGTTTGATAGGAACTTGGTGATAACCAAACTTTAAGTCAATATTGATGAAATATTTGTCCCACTTGAGTAGTCTAGAAGGTCATCAATCTCTTGGATTTGGTTCTTATTCTAGACATTGATCTTGTTCAACACTCGATAGTCAATATAGAGTCTCCAAGTCCAGTCCTTCTTCTGCACCAATACAATTGGGCTCCCACATGGTGATGAGTTGGGTCTGATGCTCCCTTTCTACAAAATCTACTGAATCTACCTCTTGATCTCATCGTTCTCTAGAACAGAGCATCAATAGATTGGTTCATTGGGTAGCGGTACTCCCGGGGTAAGATAATTGGAGTGCTTGAACTGATAATGTAGAGGTACCCCTATAGGTGAGGCAAAAATGTCCCTGAACTCCTCCATGACCTTGTCCATCTGCTGCTATTGTGCAGAGGATCCCTATTTAGAAGCCATGGCCACAACCTTCTTCTTTCCTTGAGGATGAATCATAAGGAGAACAAATTTCCTGGTCTAGGAAATGATCTAATTGCGTTGCTTTGCAGTGATCAGAGATATGGCAGTAGGTGGAGCTACCTCTAGTATCCTGTAAAACGTATTTCCCAAAGTAATAATCACAAAGTGAGGTCTACACTCATATAAAACATGTCATTTCGACAAGTACAATTTTTCTAATAATACATCACCAAAATTCAAGAGGTGAAACATCACACAGTACCTGATCTGTGAAGGGCTTGATGTTGTAGGGAAGGTGGCACTACTAGCTGATATGGAGATGTCATCCTTGATGAAGCCACTCGATGGGTACGGTTGCTAATATGTTGTCATCGGTAGGCGCAGATGCTTCACGAACTGTACTGAAATGAGGTTCTTTTGGCTCCTATTCTCGATAATGAATTGAAGTGGAGAACCCTTCACCCACATCTGTGAGTGGAAGAGGCATTCCCCCTCCTCTCAATATTTAGGCTCATTCTTCTGGATCTTGGTGGTGGCCATGGTCATACCGGGCTCCACATCAATAATTTATTTCCCTTTGTCATTCCCCTTATCGGGCTCTGACTCAGAGTTGGAATGTGTGTCTGATTCAGAAGCCTTCAACTCAACCACCAGTGACTAGGCCCAAAACTCACTTCTACTCTGATTGGAGCTCTTATGGAACTCACACCATTTTCTCATTTCCTTCTTTGTCTTCGGGGTGTTTTTCTTTGCTTGCACCTTTAGTAGGTTGTCCCGGGTCGCCCCGCCTTGTCTTTAGCCTTTTCTATGTGGTTTGGGGGCGCATTTTCCTGGCTTCATATTCATAGATCCAAACTCTCACTTCTTCTGTTTAAACTTTTGGTTAATCTTGACAATGTATTGGTATGTTGTGTCGAGCGAGGAGATTTCCAGGAACTCCATCTCGTCCTGGATGTACTTGTGTAGGCAATTGCACTACTTGAGTACAAAATGCCACTCAGAATCCTTAATACCCAATTTTTTGTGGAGGGTATGGAAATCATTTGTGAACTCCAACACATCTTGGTCCCTTCCCTACCATAGCATGGTCCACTTTACGTATTTATCTTCATAACTCTCGATAGGGTAATATTGTTCCTTGATGGTGTCTCAGAAAAAATCCCAAGTGGGTGCGGCTGAAAATAGTGACGATTCCCTCTCGTCTTTTTATTCACAATAGGCTTCCCACTAGTCCTTGATGTTTGGGGTGGCTTTGAAAAGTGAAAAAGTAATATTTTCGTGATTAGAAAATTCATGAACTAAAAAATACCCTTCCAACAGATTCAACCATTTATCTACAGCTTTTTCATCTATCTAGCCCTCAAATATGGGAATATAAAATTTAACTTGTACCTTTAAAGGAGTGGCACCTCCAAAGTGGTTGCTAGATGAAGTTGCGTAAACTGTGGGTAGTTGTCGAAGGATCTGGGAAACGTTATCCATCATCGTGTTCCCAATTTGCTCACGGGATTCTTTGAGAAATATTTTGATAGGACCTCGTGCCCCCTCATCTTTATTTTTCTTCCACCATTGGAGGTCATCAGGGTTTGTGAGCCTAGTCTTAAAAAGGTTCAACTAAATCGAACCCTAACTCCTTATATCCTGACCTTGTTGGGGACATGCAAAGAAAAACAGAGAAAGAGCAGACCGCTCTTATACCACTGACCCAAACTTAAAGAAGAATGCAACAAATTACATATATAACCATAAAATATAGAGATGCAGTACAAATAACACTTCATTTCATTAATATCATAATACTAAAATATGCCTACAAATAGAATGGAAATAAATCAACTCAGGCAATGGTAGCTTATCTTTGACAAGAGATGTGGCAACTACATGCCTCTGAAATATGTTACAATGAGGCTGAAGGGCCTATTTATTATTAAACAACAAGGGAAAATCCTAAACAATGTCCAAAACCATAACCCTAGTAGATGCAATGCCAAGAGTTTGTGGGCCCCATTGGGGTTAGTTGGGCAACCAACTTCTTGGGGTCGTAAGTTGGTCATATTATCTCTGTTTGGCATGTAAGATACCTTGTTGGAAAGGTCTATTAGCATGCTATAGTATTTTAAGTAAGCCCTTTTCCATGGCTATAGGCCTATTGCGAACCTCAAAAAAATTCGTTTAGGCGGTCAAAACTACTCTAGAAGTTAAGGACTCGAAAAAACTGTTGAAAATAATAAATGATGAAACAAACAAGGAAACATATGAAACTAATTCAAGGTCTATGGAATAGATAGGTGGCGACCAATATCCACCCCGACCACCTCCATGCACCAACTAGTACAAACCTTATGTAACTGAGTTCCATTTTTCATCTTCTTCAACATGCTGATAATAATCTAAGAATCCCATGCAAGTGACTAACTTAGTGTAACCTTGAGCACAAGAACACTCTAAAACTATAGTGAGTATGATCAATTCCACTACATTATTTGTGCTCAACCCCAACAATCCTCAAAAAATATAGAGCAGTCTACTTGAATAGCCTGTGAAAATAACTCTAAAATCAAAAGTCATAGATTTCAATTTCAATTCCTTTCTATGCCACATAAAATTTCAATTTAATGGAAGAGATTGGAGGGGGGACCATATCATCAGTCTTGAGAAAGGAGTCAGAGGAGGTGAAGAAGATTTCAAAATAGAGGGTGAGAGGAAAAATTATATGATAGTATCCTCACCTCACTCGATACCTGTCGGTCCTAGTTGAACCATGGTAGGGAAAGGATGGATTCCTTGATCTTACCATATACCAAGTTGTAGATGTGATCTGCATGAAGAGAAGTGTCATTGAATATTCTCTTATTCCAAGTCTCTTTCCATATGCCCCGTAGAATAGATCCTAACACCATAGCCCAACCGTTGTTTAACACAGGATTTAAGAAGGCCCGGGATCTCCAATTAGCCAACATTTTGAGAATGTTTGTTTGATCATGATCCAATTTTTTGAAGTACCCCTCTAAGCAAGACCATAATCATGTACATAAAGTATATTTGTTGAAAAAATGTTCTAAATTTTCAAAATGGAGACAAAGAGCACACTTGGAGGAACCTTAATAATTTATATTTTGAATATTTTCCCAAGTTAGCGGTTTCTTCTAGAACAAGAGCCACACGAATATTAAGCTTTTGGGCCAAACATTTTTTCTCCATATATTTGTCCATATCTCTTCTACTTGTAGATATTGGTAACCAATCTTAAGGTGATAGGATTTCTTGGTATAGAATTTTCCTTTCATTTAATATCCCCATAGACTTCCTACTTTTTCTGACAGTAGAATACATCTATTTTGAAGCTTATGCAAAATTTCCTCATTTCTATGTCGTAGCTATTTTCAAGGTGTAATTGGGAATGTTGTTGATGTTGACCCCGCTCTATCTAATAGTCAAATACTCTTATTCTTCCTCTATCTATCACATGATCTCTTATTCTTTACAAGTAATTTTTTCCTTCCAATTTTGGAAGCTACTACTAAGAATATTCCTAAAACATACCCATGGAACCACTTTTTACTTCACATAACAAGTTTTTGTATTAGATTCATCCCTTTTTTTGCTAATGTCCAAAATGATGAGCATGTGATATTAATAACTTCACAAATTAAATATTGGTAAGTGATATGAGGGGTGTACATATGTTTCCATATCATTTTCCAGAGATCACCACCTCCTTGTAGGAAATGCCATCCAAATATTGCTCCAAGAACAAAGGACATGAAGGTAGGATCATATAGACCCAACCATTCCTTGATCTTCGGTTTACCTAATTTGTCCCAAGATAATAATGACCATTTATTTTCCATAGTAGCTCCTCCCCCAATAAAATATAATTATATTCTCCTAATTTCTTGAAGGATTAAAGCTAGTGCCATCATTATAGAACATAAGTATATCAATACATCTTGAAGGACTGCTTTTAAGAACACCAATATTCCTACTATGTTAAGGGATCTGAATGTCCAAGTGGTTAGTTTTCTTTGGAATTTGGAGAGTAGTCCCTCCAAAAGATTCCATTTGAGAGAGATTTCCACCACTACAGCCCCATGGTATATAGAAGGTACCCTGTTGACTTGGAATCCTGGGATGCAAGCTACAAAGCGTTGTACAACCACAAAAGTATTAAAAAAGAAAATTTGAGATTTATTCTTATTTATGTCCATACTTGAGGCTAAAGAGAAAGTGTCTAGAACCATGTTAATAACTAGATCTTCTTGAGTTGTTTGAATGGACAGTACCATCATATCATTGGCAAAGTATTGGTGGGAAGGAGGAGTGTTATTTTTTGCATTCCCCTCATTTTTTTCACTTCTATGGTTGTTTTAAACACTCTTCCCCACTGTTTAATTGCTAATATGAATACAGAAGTAGATAGAGGATCCCCTTATCATATTCCCTGGGATAGGTGGAAAAGCAATGAGAGTGATCCATTGACTAAGATTGAAAATGAGAATGAGAATATAAGGTTATATATCCAATCAATCCATTTTTATAAACCCCAAAATCTTATAGAATGCAGTAGAGAAAGTGCTAGCTCAACTTTTCATAAGCCTTTGACAATTCTAATTTAATTAACATTCTTAGGTTCTTTGTGATTCTCAGGAAATGAATTTCTTTGTGTGCTACCACCATAACATCAAGAATTTGTTGCCCCTCCAAAAAACCTATCTGGTTTGAAGATTTGATTATAGTGAGAAGAGGTTTTAACATATTGGCTATTATCTTAGTTGAAATTTTATATATTACATTGTAGAGGGAAATGGGTCTAAAGTAACTAGGGAATTCTACTTTCTCCTTTTTAGGGATCAAAGTGAGGAAAGTATCATATAGATCGATGAATATTTTGCAAGATAGCATCGATTCTTCCACAACTTGCTCTGTGTCTTCTGTGATTATTGGCTAGCGAATTTGGAAATTATTGGTTATATGTTAAATTTTCCTAGTTTTGTCCATAGGAGGTTCTAATAAGATGTCATAAATGAAACAAATTAATTCCTTAGTGATTTCGTCATGGATCTTGAGCCTATTTCATCAACATTCAATAACGATGCTATTGTATTTTTATGGCAGTGTTGTAGCATTTACTTGTGGCAAAAGGTTATTTTTATTTCCCCCTAGGTCAACCATTGGATCCTTGAATTCTTTTTCAAGAGGATATCTTATTGTTTCATTCATTATTCTAATTCACTTAATGTGTATGCCTCTACTTTGTTAATGGAGTCAAATCTACCTTCCAAAATTTCCTCCTATTGTGTATCTACCATTTTTTGTTCCATGTTTGTTTTCTCATCAAGCATATCCCTCAATAGTTCCTTGTTCCAACATTTTAGCCTCCATTTGATATGTTTCAGTTTCTTATTGAGGATAAACATAACTAATCCCTCCATGCCATTTATTTCCTCCAATGCTATTGAATACTGATTTGAAAATATAGATGGTGAGTCCAGAGCCATTAAAACCTAAAGGATTGGTTCTGAGGTCTAGTTTTTAAATCAATTTAAAGATAGATAGACTAATGATTTGACCCATGGCTTCAGAGGATCAACACCCACATGAATAGATCCCATTTCAAAATATTTTTAGAGATAAATAAATGATCAAGTTTATAGGTTGCCTATTGTTCTCCCCTGCATCTATTATTCAATGTATGCACTCCATTTTTAGTGGTTATTTTCATGAGTTGCATCACATTAATGTTGTCCTAGAACAAAGAAATATTTTCCTCCAACCTTCTTATGCCCCCTCATTTTTCTCCCAGTGACTTGATTAGGTTCAAGTCACCCGCAATTATGCATGGCAATGGAGAGACAAACCTACTAGTCTTTAGAATATAGGTAAGAAACAAGGCCTTGTCATTTGGGGTGTTTAGCCCATATACATTCAAGATGATGCAAAATTCCCCTGATCCAATAACTTGGAAATGGATTTTTAAAATGCACAAGGATGTTAACATGTTATTTACTGTTATGCAACCAGCTCACAAATAGATAGATCAACGACTTAAAAATTATCCTCTTTGAGGTGGAAACCTACTTTACATTACGTAAATGAAAAATTGTTGGATAATTCAAATGACTAAAACTCCTTTCTATATATAGGAGTCTAAGTGGTCACAATATAACCAGAGCCTACATAACAATAATAATATAAGGGAACAACAATAAAAATAGTAGGCTTCTATCAGGCACAATAACAATAATATGGGGACTACATGGGAACAACAATAAGAATAAGGGGGCTACACTAACAATAACAATAAGGGGCTACACTAGTATTAGAGGGACCTAACATGCTCCTCTCCTTCAAAAAAGTGTTGACCTCAATGCTTGAGTAGTTATGGATGCTTCTGTATAAAATTATCATCTTCCCATGTGCAACCTTCAATAGGTAAGTTCTTCCACTTGATGAGATACTCTGAAATAGATCAATTTCGTAGTTGTCAAGTTCTTGTTTCCATTGCTGCTTCAAGTTCCAATATGATTTTTACTTCCTCGTCAAGTTCTGGCAATATTATTTGAACTACGAGCTTGTCACCTATAACCTTATTTAAGCATGAAACATGGAAAACTGAGTGCACTCAAGAAGATGTAGGAAGCTCCAATTTGTTTGGCATAACACAAATATTTTCTAACACCTTGTAAGGACCATAGTACTTTGGTGATAATTTATTATCCTTGTTAGCTTGCTTGAGGAACATATGTTTGTACGGTTGTAGCCATAAAAATAATCAGTCACCTACATCAAAACTTCTTTCGCTATAATGCTGATATGCCTATTGTTTCATTCGATCTTGCGGCAAAGTGAGGTTATCCTTTAAGAGCTGGAGAACTTTTTGTTGATGCTCGATGTGATCTTCCACTGCTTAAACCTTAGAATTTTCTCTTAAATATGATGTCATGGATGGTGAATGATGTCCATAAAGTGCCATATGTTATCACTCAGAATTTTCCCTAGAAGTTATCAGAAGAAGGAAAATATCGAGGTAACTACAAACCAATCTTTTAAGTATAGGCCCTAGCCAACCTATGACTCAGAGAGGGCTCTCTCTATATGTTTTAGCTTTGTTTGTTGAGATTTTAGGCTAGTTCTTAAAGTTCAGGGGGGTTTTGGATTTCTATTGGAAGTTGGATGGTGGAATCCTTAAAAAGATGGATAGAATGGTGTCTCCAGCTATTAGGCTATGGAGTCAAAGAAGGGCAGCAGAACTAAGATTAAATCAATAAAGGGAGTGTTCAATGGGCAAGCTAGCAGGGTGAAACAAGGGCTTTCAGGCTGAATGGGTGAAATGATCTTAACCAGGGTGAGATGGCACTTAAGAATCCTCAAACCAGGACTAAAAGGAGGAACATAGGATGATCATGAGCAAAGGGCAGTTAAGAATCCTTTACTATAGACTAGAGGGAAGCTACCTGAACTAAGGAGCAATCAAGAATTCCTTAACTTAGATAATTTTAGAAGAAAACATACAAAATTCCTAATAGTCAAAACAAAGTGCAGAGAAGCAAGTTTTGAGATAGCATTCCATATTAAAGAATTTATATTTCAGATACACTTAAGATTATGGAAAAACTTTTAAACAAAAATGACAACACAAAGAAGATACTTCTATGTATTTCACACTACACATGACTCCAGTGAAATGTCTTTGCTTTATTCAAAAATATTGCTTGTTGGTCTAAGAGAGATACAATAGCTTACAGTCTTTGATCAAGAAAACTCTAGAAATGTCTAAGAATCCACACTACATACTTTGAATTGTGAAGTATTTATACAAAAACGTATTGTAAAATATCTTAAAATAACTCTAGATTTAATCTAGGAAGTAGAAATATCTTCTTGCAAGAAGATAGAGACAGCTAATGAATTGCTTCATGATGTCCCTTTTGTTATGGTTGTACTAGCCTTTATTGTTGAAATGTTAGCCTTTTAATCTAGCTTGCAGTTGTGGAGTTTCATGTTGGAGTCTTCTTTACTTTCATCTTTCAACTGATACTCTTTACCTCTGATACTCTTTGACCCTGTTGCCATGTTTTCATTTTTTTTACCTAGTTGCCTTCATTTTTACTGTGTAGTAAATTTCTGCTGTAAATTTATCATAGTAAATTTGTCATTTTCTCCCACCATTTTGCATTTGGTAATTTCACATTCACCATTCTTATGTAGATTTCATCAACCTCAGTACACTTTGCAAAATTTAGCTTGGTGATGAACAAATGTTTTACCTCATGCTCAAGGAGAAAAAAGTTCTCAAAGGTGTCATATAATGCTTTGCCTATTAGTAGGGCTTTTATGGATGAAGAACTGGCTTGTTCCTTAGCCAATTTTCTATGGCCATAGGACTGGGCAAACCTTTCTCCCTCAAAATCTGGAATTTAGCCATGAACCTATCAATGGCTACCTGCATATTGTGGCACTTTTCTTCCAAATTAAGCATAAGGTTCCTTTCAGAAAGAACTTTCCTTATTTCTAAAATGGCAATAGTCCTATCTTCTATATTTAGCTCTTGGAGCTCATATCTGTTCTTGCTGTTGAGGAAGTGGATGAGTCTATTTGCATCCCCTCGCTTATTTTCCAACTCTTCCTTCACTTTCTGGATAGCTTCTGTAGCTATCTTTACCAGCTCAGTTTGTTAACAAATTACTTGTATTGATGGCCAAATGTCATTGATAGAGTCAATGATATTGGCCCACACATTTCTTTGGTTTGTCCAAGTGGTTTATCCAGTGTTAAATCCTTTTCTAGGATTTTGATTCTCTCACCCATTATGTGGGCCCTTTGTGTTTCTTCTTTCTACTTCAGTTGGTTAAGTCTGCAGTCTGTTTCCAAACTTTCAACCTTTTCTCTTAACATGTTCATTTCAGTAGCCTAGATAGACATCTCCTCCATGGCTTTGACAAGTTCTGTTGCTTTCTCTCCTGATGCACCTACTGTTGACGTAGACTTTGTTATTGCTGGAAAGGTTGTTGCAAGTGGAACTGTAGGTGCCAAAGATGCTACTAGTGTGGATGGAACTACTATAGAGACTATTGAGTCATGGAAAAGGTATGCATTTACTATTAACCTCATCATCCTTTTCCTTTATTCTTATATTTTCTATATCTTAATGTGCTAATATATTAAGGAATTATGGTGATAAATGAAGGAATTATCTGCAGTTACGACTTAGATAATTATTACCTTTCTTTATGTAGGAAAACAACAAAAGAGACAAATGTTGTTCCCTATGAAGGAATAGAAAAAATAGGCAAGCTAAGGAAGGAACGCGACGTTGCAGTTAAGGCCAAAGAAAATAAGAAGAATCAGTGCGAGGAAGGAAAGGATGTTTGAAGTTGGAAAACTGTTGCGAATCCCTCAGGATCGAGAGATCCTGAGGGATCACATTTATCATTTATCTTTTCACCCTTTCATATTATAAAAGGAGATGTTTTGTAAGAAGGAAAGGGGGGGGGGGATCTCTGTTATTATTGAAATTGTAATTTCAAATACAGACTCTTGCTGTCGAGAAGAACATGAATCTATTGTAATCCTCCTTCAGTTTGATGATTAATATATAAGTAAAGTTGTTGTTCCCTCACGTTATCTGAAGTAATTTAGTAGTGTTCGCTGGCTGCTAAGGGCCCAACCTCTGGTGGATTCAACTGATTTTCTTGTGTCATACATTTCCATTTTTCACAAGTGTGATGGTTTGATAGTATTCTTTCTTTCTGTGATTTTATTACATCAATGTTTATTATTTTCCCATGTTGAGAAAATCTCTTTGCTTTATATAATTTGTAGTATTGTTGTTGATTCAGTTTACTTTCATTTCAGATCAGGTTACAAAGATAAATATTCCACTTGATATAATCAATTGTAAAGAGTATTAACTATCATTGTTGAAACTCTCAGATTGATATCATTTGTTGTTTAGATTATTTATTGAAGATTGGGTTTGATTTAGATTAAATATGTTAAAGAGGGATGAGTTATCACTATTGTACTCTCAACTGATGTTGCTATTACTTTGATGAATGTAAGATTTTATTTCGTTAAAGGATTGAGTTTTCTTTAATTGCAATTGGAATTTACTAGATGCATCCATTTACTCTTGTATTTAAAACATCTATACTGCAATTTAGGAAACGTTACTCACTGAGTTAAATAGTAGCCACATACTATGTACACTCCTGAAATAAGAAGACTTGCCAGGATTAATAATTAATGTGAGGATAATTAGGAGTTTTAAAAGGCACCTTTTATCGACCAACATTTTGGTGTCATTGCCGGGGCGAGTGTAGCCATTTCTAAAGAGTAATGTACATATAATGATTGCTATTGAAGAAGAATTAGGTATTGAAAACAGAAGGTAAGAACCTACGTAACGAGTAAGTAAAGTGCTTTGTCCTTCATCTACTTTTCAGCACAATTACAGAAAACTGAAGTAGGTATTTGATGCTTGTTTGTTGAGAGAGAACTAGGTATTAAAAACGAAAGGTAAGAAATTGCATACAAAGCACTTAAAATGCCTTCTCCGATGCCCGCTTTCTAGCAGAATTGTTAGGAACTAAGGGTAGAGATAAACATTTGAATTGTTTACATGAATGACTAAGAAGAAAAAACCCAGAAACAATCCAATTCCACTACCGAAACCCAACAGATCTAAGGGATCAGTGACCCTTGGACGATCAGCTTTCATAGAAGACATCTTAAAGAAATTCGAATCTCAGCCATCAATAGGTCCTCAAAACGTTGCCTACAGACAATCTACTATCTCCTTTAGGGCCAGAGGCTCACCATCGGTAGCCTACGCTGAGGTCCACAACAAAATAGTAGGGATTGAGCAGAGTTTTCAAGAAATTTAAAATTCATACCTAATTTCCTCACAAGAAGGGAATTCTTGTAACATTCATGAAGGAGGAGGAGAAACAGGGGAAATAGAGGAGCTCGGATCCCCTTAGGTAGTAAGTCAACAAGGAACACCCAGTATCCTAGACTGAGGGAGTGATTTTAAGATAATTCCCACCCCTTCTAATCATCGTAGGAATAACTCTCTAGAGATCTGGAAGGGTACTGGCATATATTTGATAAAATGGCCAACAACCCACAAGCACCCCAGACCTCTACCTTGTAGTATCCCATCGTTGACACAACTATCATTGCACCCATGAAAGCTAACCCTCTCCAAAATATTCCCATCTTTCATGGACTGACATCAGAGGATCCAGATGCATTTCTGTTTGAATTTGATGTATTATGTCAAGGTTATGATTATACCACCGACCCCCAAAAACTAAAGCTATTTCCCTCTACATTAAAAGGAGCATCCCTACATTTGTTTATGGGATAGGTGGGGGCACAAAAATGATTGGTATCAAATTAAAACCAATTTCCTTAAAAAATATCAAGACTATTGCAGATCTAGGGAATTGAAAGACGAAATATTCCAAATGGTAGGAAGACCCAGTGAAACATTAGAAGAATATGTGGAATGTTTTCAATATAACCTCTAGCGGTCTCCCTATGCAACTCTGCCTTTGCCTGATAATGTGCTAAAAAATACATTGATTAAAGGGATGAAAGAACAATGGATAGAGACATTAAATATTATGGGTAAAGGAGATATGTATCAAGAAGACTTTGCTGTTATTATTAAATTGTGTATCAGGGGCTCAAGAGGCAGTACGAGATTGAAACCAATAGAACGTGACATGACCACCAGTGACAACAAAATCTCTTGTGGGAGAATAACTCATGTAGAAATTGGAAACCTACTAGAGGATTTCAAAATAGGTATCTTGGGAACTTTGATGACGCAATTAGACATCATGAAAGCCAAGCAGAAGTAGGTTGAAGCAAAACAAAACTTGGTGATATTTTGTCCTAGATGCAGGAATAAGCATAGTCACAAAGAGTGCTCGCTGAATATGGTACAATCTTGTGCCATATGTACTAAAGATCATGCCACAGAAAGCTACCCATCACTCCTCGGGTTAAACACAGTCTATAAGGAGGTAGAGGAAGAAACAGAACCAATCTACCTGCTGAATCAATGTCACCAATGGCAAACATGACAAACAGGTACGCCTACTAATCCATCTTCTTTCTTTCAACCCTCGCAATATAATTCACAACAATACCCAGGAGCTATGTGGCAGAACCAACCACCTTTTTCCAATTGGTCACAAAAACCATTCTCTATGCCACCTTGGCCCAACTAATCAAATCAAAATAACAATTGGCCAAATTCCTCTTACTTCCCACCATTCTGGCAAAATAATGCTTATCAATCTCAATGGTCACCCTCCACTTCACAGAACCAAAACTCACATTCAAGCTGGAAAAGACCTACAAACCAGCCAGCAGGAACAATTCTCTTACCTCAACATACACTTCCAGTACCCTACACATTGCAACAGAATCCTCAGACCAACCTACGACCACAACTCCTAGGTCAACCCAACTCGAACCCCAACAATAGACCAGTCGAATCTGTGCAAATTATTGAAGCACTAGAGCTAGAAACTGAGTTGAGGGAGTGTAATGATCTTCAATTAAGGTCTGGGTGGATAATAGAGTTAGAGGGGGATGAAAATACACAAATTGAAGATTCATTACCTGTAGAACAAGCACCACAAGTGGATAACATGGTTAAATAGAAAACTCATGATCAAACGATCACCTCTTCTCCACCATTTCCAGAGAGATTAATCATACCTTGCCCAATTGAATATCCTGATTTTGATCTTCTAGGAGAATTGAAAAATTTGTGTGTAAAAATACCTCTCCTCCAATCCATTCATGACATTCCAATTTAAGCAAAAACTATTGAGGAATTGTGTACGAAAAATGCAAAGAGGAAAATAAAAACAACCCCAATTTTGCATGTAGTCGGTAGTTTATCTGATTTATTATTAGGAAGAGAAACACCTGTAAAATATGAGGACCCAGGAAACCCTATAGTCACGGTGCAAATAAATTGATTCTCCTTCCCCAATGCATTAGTTGACCTAGGAGAAACAATCAATATTCTCACAACAAAAACTTGTCAAAAACTTGGCATTACATCCTTGGACCCAACCACGACCTCGTTGGAATGGGCTGATCAATCGGTAGTCAAACCAGAAGGCACATTACAAGATGTGTTGGTGTCTGTAGATTCTTGGGAATACCTAACAGATTTTCTAATCATCAATCCTAGAAACCAGCTAGATGGACATCCCCTGATTCTAGGTAGAACTTGGCTAGCAACAACAGATGCTTACATAAGCTATTGAATAGGCAGCATGACTATAGCAAGTGGAAGTAATGTGAAGAATTTAGCCTTATATCCTTCAGCTCAACCAAGATTAATAATAATAATAAAAACTATAAAACAACTTGTATCATATCTAACTGAAAACATTAGATCACCACTAATTGTAGAAGATGCTCTCGAATTCAAGGATCAGACAGAAGATTACATCATTAACACTTACATTAACAAACCAGATACCGTATCCCATCCAAAATGTCACATGATCGAAGTAGCCTTGGATAACGAAATAGAAGAAGATCCCCTAAAAGATATTAATGACTAGTTAATACCAACAACTTCTATTTATAATAGTAAAACCATGGAAATTGAGCCAGAGAAAACCTTAAATATCAACAGAAACCAGACTGCTGACCAGGAGCAGAGGCTTGTTCAACTTCTGAGAAAATACAAAGAGCCTTTCACATGGGATTACCGAGACATGAAAGGTATTGATCCCCAATTATGCATGCACCACATCTATATAGAGAAACATGGCAGGCCCATTCAACAACCTCAACGGAGGTTAAACCCTCACCTTAAAGATATTGTTAAAGCTGAACTACAAAAACTATTAGATTTGAATTTAATATATTCCGTATCAGATAGAAAATGGGTCTCTCCATTAGTAGTCGTGCCTAAAAGGAATGGAAGGTGGCGTATATGTGTTGACTAGAGAGAGCTTAATAAATCAATCCAAAAAGACCATTTTCCCCTTCCATTCATTGACTAGGTCTTAGACACATTGGTAGGAAAAAAATTATTTTCTTTCCTAGATGGCTTCAGTGGCTACAATCAAATTCAAATTTCCCCTGAAGACCAGGATAAGACTACCTTTACCTGCCCTTGGGGGACATTTACTTACAGGGTCTTACCTTTTGGGTAGTGCAATGCACCTCCCACATTCTAGAGGGCTACACTCAACATTTTTTCAGATTTAATAAATGAAGGACTCGAGGTATACATGGTTAATTTTACACCTTATGGAGATGACTTTGAGCTGGCATTACAAACATTAGAGAAAGTTATGCAAAGATGCATTGCTACCAGGCTCTGTTTAAGCCATGAAAAATGCCACATGATGATGATCGAGGGCCTCATCCTGGGTCACTATATCTCAGTAGCTGGAATTTAGGTAGATCCAACAAAAGTTCAAATAATTCTTTTAATACCTACCCCCTCCACACAAACTGAGGTATGCAGTTTCTTGGGATTTTCTGGATATTATAGGAGATTTATAAAGAATTTCTCTCAAATTTCTGCACTATTATATGCATTAACAAGAAATATTGATTTCATTTGGATCGACAAATGTGACATTGCTTTTGAAGATTTAAAATGGCTTGTATCAACAACCCCACTATTACGGGGTCCAGACTAGGATTTGCCATTCCAGATTTCATTCGACGCTTCAGATACAGCCATTGGAGCAGTTCTCGACTAGGAGGAAGATAGGAAGCCATATGCAATATACTACATCAGAAAAAATCTATCTCGTACTGGATTAAATTATAATGTGGCTGAAAAAGAATTTTTGGTTGTAATCTATGCTATCAATAAATTCAGACATTATATAATAGGATACCCTGTGGTTTTGTATACTGATCACTCTACTATTAAATATCTAGCTAATAAACCTGTTACAAATGGAAGAGTGACAAGATGGTTGATCCTTTTACAGGAATTCGTCATAACAATCAAAGATCGACCAGCAAAAAAAAATCCAGTAGCAGAATTCCTTTCACATATGCCAAAGATAGACGACTCAATAACAATAGAAGATTAGTTCCTTGATGAACATTTATTTGCAGTAACCGTGAAAACACCATGGTACACGGATGTCGCAAACTACCTAGTAGTGGGAAAATTACCCAAGCACTTGACGTCCAATGAAAGTAAACAAATAGTACAACGTAGCACTCGGTTCTCCTCGATTGGAGGATATTTATTTCATACAGGGGCCGATATGCACATTCAAAGATGTGTCAGGGAAGATGAAGTCTTCGACATCCTGAAAGCTTGCCATGATGGGCCTTACGGTGGTCATTTTGCAAACTGAAGGACTAGTCACAAAGTCATACAAACAGGCTATTATTGGCCCACCATTTTTAAAGATGCCAAGAAGTTTGTCTAGGCATGCGACAGTTGCCAAAGAATGTGATGCCCAGGGTAGTCTGATGAGATGCCCCTGCATCCACAATTAGTCATTGAACATTTTGAATGATGGGCATTAGATTTCAATGGTCCAATAAGCCAAACATCTAATAAAAAGACATACATACTAGTTGCAACATAATATGAGACTAAATGGGTGGAGGGAAAAGCATTACTAAGGGCAATGGAGGACTCAGTAATCCACTCTCTTTTCCAACTATTCGTGCGATATGGCTTGCCTAAAGAAATAATCACGGATGGAGGGCCACAATTTATAGGCCATAAGATTGTTGCAACATTAAAAAATCATCATATCATGCACAGAATCACAACTCCATACCACACGCATGCAAATGGCCAAGTAGAAAGCACCAATAAAGTAATCAAGGCAATACTCACAAAGACAGTTCCATCACATAGATGTGACTGGGCTACTAGATTACTAGAAGCCCTGTGGGCATACCACATGACATGGATAAATACCACATGATATTCCCCATACCAGCTAGTGTTTGGAAAAGTACCTATCTTCCCAATCGAATCTGAAATTCAGACATTGAGGATAGCTTAGGAGGTAGGCTTTGACTTAAATGAAGCGCAAATTAATAGGCTACATCAAATCAATAAATTGGATGAAATCCAGCTATCAGCTCTTCAGCATACTGCATTGATCCAACAACAAAGAGAGAAACGACATGATGCCCTTATCAAGAATAAGATCTTTTGATTGGGCACTTCTGTATGATTCTAGGTTCCAGGATTTCTTGGGAAAACTCTAGAGCAGATGGTTAGGCCCCTATGAAATACAAGAGGTGCATAATAATGGCACCCTCACATTAGCCACCAGTGACGGGTCTAGCTATTCTTTCAAAGTGAATGGACATCGAGTACGACGCTATCACAAACCACTTACCAGGGAGTCCTTTTGCCAATAGTTACGGGAAGGTTCCACTATACAAATTCTTGTTGAGGAAGGAAACCCATCCACAACATTGGCGTAGTGAAGAATTTATTTGTTTTTGGAATTTTTACATATATTTTCCATTCTATTTGATTGAATTTGCTTGTATAAATTGTATATAAGTTCTTTTTTCTATTTTTCTTTTGTTGTTCCCTCTAAGGAACAACAATTTTGTGTGCATATCTTTTTGTTGTTCCCTCTAAGGAATAGTTGTTGTTTCCTCTAAGGAACAACCACTGTTCCCTCTAAAGGAACAGAAATTTCGCATGCAATTTTTGCTTTTTGTTGTTTCATCTAAGGAACAATTGATGTTCCCTCTAAGGAATAGTTGTTGTTCCCTTAAAGAACAGTTGTGGTTCCCTCTAAGGAAGAAAAATTTCGTGTGTATTTGTTTTCTGTCGTTCCATCTAAGTAACAACTACTGTTCCCTTTAAGAAACAGTTGTTGTTACCTCTAAGGAACAACAATTTTGTGTGTATTTGTTTTCCTGCTGTTCCCTCTAAGGAACAGCTTTTGTTCCCTCTAAGGAACAAAAATTTTGTGTCTAGTTTTTTTCTTTTTCTTGTTGTTCCCTATAAGGAACAACCGCTATTCCCTCTAAGGAAAAATTGTTGTTCCCTATAAGGAACAACAATTTTTGTGTGTATTTTCTTCTCTGTTCCCTGTAGGGAACAACAAAATTTTGGCATTTATTTCCCTTGCTGCTCCCTACAGGGAGTAGCTACTCTTCCCTCCAAGGAACAACAATTTTCGTATGTATTTTGTTTGTTGTTCCCTATAGGGAATAGTTGCTATTCCCTCTAAGGAACAACACCTTTTTTGTGTTTTTCCTTGCTATCCCCTATAAGGAACAACGCTTTTGGGGTGAGGATTTTTTTTTCTATTTTGTTAGGAAATAACACTTTGTGAATATCATTTCTTTCCTTTGCTCACTCTTTATGATCCTCTATAGGGAAAGTATACAAATATATATGTAAGGATACAAATCTGAAGTTTACTGGAACAAGAAAATCGAATATTATCATCTTTAATAAGATTGCTTTGAATTGATCGAAAAAGAAAGGACACAACCATCTATATCACTTCATTGTCCTTATTTTCACTATAAATCGAATTGATTGATTATTTGTACCATGTTGGTTCTCCCCTAACCCCTATAATTCTCTCTATTCATTATCATCAAATAAGATTAAGGGTATACTTTTTTCTATTGATATGTTCAGACTTCTTCTGCCATCCCTACTCTTAAGGCGTGTTGGCCACCCTCTATATATAAATAGGAAGTGTTGTTAAATAAAAATAAATGGAAAATAGAAATAGAATGAAATTTGAAATATATATATATAATATATATATATATTATATATATAGTTATATTATATATGATATATATAATATATATATATTATATTAATATTATTATATATATATTATATATTATATATATATATTTTATATAGATTATATATATATATCATTATATATACTATATATATATATATATATATATTATATATATATAGAGAGAGAGAGAGAGAGAGAGAGAGAGATAGATATATATTTACTAACAATTCTATGATTTTTCAGATGGAGGATAGGGGGTCTCATCATGAGCCAGCCTATCATGATCATAAGGAAGTAGCGAAGTGACATTCCCACTATGGCCACCACACCAGGGATATGATACAATGGATGCATCAAGAAAAAAGTCCTTGGAACATGAGGTCTCACTACGAGCCGACCTACCCACCTTTTTCTCCTTCCCAGTGAATGGCAATGTGTTCATCTGGTTACCAAGCCAGCACATTGGTCTGTACTCTGACATCATAATGCACTTCCCCAATTATACATACAGGATCATGTTTCCAAATGGTGAAAAAGAACTCTATCGAGGCTATAAATGCCTATGGGCAACAGAAGCTCCGCTGATGGTATTGAAGTCGTATTTTCAACATCAATAGTTATTATTATTCCCTTTTTTTATTTTTACCTTTACTATAGAGAGATTGTGTTCCTAATCTATTTTTGAACCTTTATGCGTGCGATATCTTTTAAAAATCAATCATAGTAGCTTTAAGTGGAATGATGACGGAAAAGTATCTTTCCTGCGTAAGTTGTCCTTTTTCCTTTTCGAATCACCTCACGACATCTCCTCACTTGTTGATAATTCTCATTATATGCATTGATTTCAGCACTCCGATATCTTTTGGGATCCTTTCATTAATATGCATACCTTGCCACTTTTGTCACCCTTGTAGTTTACCGCCAGCACGTTATTCCTTAACTCATTCGGTTCAAGGCGACCTATCATTTCAAAGGGAGGCAAGGAGAAACTTCCAGTGTATTTATGTATGTGTGTCATTCCTTTATTCGATTGTGTAGGGCAATACAACATTTCATGATTACAGAGTATGTGGTACAATAGCAAGTCCTAGATAACAGTATTTATGCTTGTAAAGTATCATTTTAAATAACCATTATAACAACTTGCTATTCCATCACTCGGCTCTGTCTATTGTTGTGATATCTCTGCTACACTAACTGTTTGTAGAATCTAGGTAGTATGGGAGGAAGAATAGTACGCAGGGAGCCGCTAATGCTAGCTGTTTCTGATGCAACCAGAGAAATTCTAGCCTGAGCTGGGTGGATAACATACTTCACACAACTTCAGCAACCCAATGAAGCAATTGCTATTGAATTCCTACAAAATTTATAGAACGGACAATCTATGGTAAGAGGGAGGAAAATCATAGTGTCGGATTTGGTGATAGTTGAAGTGTCTGGATTACCAGCAGAAGGACCCATATGGGCTAATAAAAGATTGAAGTTGCAGGATGCTATTGCAGTCTTTAAGGATGAAGGACAAGACCTGATCATCAAAGGCAAAGGAGTTTGATCATCATCCCTTGGATAACCATGGGGAGAAATAGACAAATTCATTTAGAATTACATCACATGTGATGGGAAAAAATATGTGGAAAGGTTGTTTCAACTTAAACTCTTAGTAGTCCTTAAACAAAAGTTTTCTAAGAAATTTCTTGCATATTTGAATTTCCTATTACATGACACTGCTCAAAGGATAAAAAAAGTCACAACATATAGAAATCGTAATGAGCCACCACTGTTTGATTAGGCTAATAGTGAGTTACAACCTCTTCCAGCAGCAATCAAATTGGGAGGAATTAATATTTTCCATTGAAGGGGTCTTAGCTCTGCCTACGCCTAACCCTGTTCCGAAAAGGAAGAGGACTACCCTTACAACAAAATTCTCCAAAACCACAAACATTCCACTAGGCTGAGGACAAACTTAGGAGCAGCCGAAAACCCCTAGGGTAGCATCAGCCAGGCCATAGAATTGTCTAGCCCGAGAAGTGAACAACACTTGCAGATAGAAGGTCAGGATAACCCTGAGTTGGACCACGAGGAAGAATCATGGAATTCTGGAGACGAAGAAAGAAATGAATCAGAACTTCCCTCAACATCAAATACAAGTCCCCTAGGTGATTTACTACACGATATCGAATTGGCCCAGATCTTGGCCAGTATGGATGATTTCATACAACCCGAAATCCCCCTCAATTTTAGCATTGGAGCAACCCCATATGTAGAAACCGTTGGTCACAATAGAATTATATCAGAAAACGTAAGCTACGAAGTAGAAACAAGGGTAGATGCCACTCAAGAAGAGGTGAACCAACCTAGTGATATGCCTCCAGGAGAACCCAGCTAGGTAGGCCTAAATATTGTGAATGTAGGCCAAACAGAAGAAATAGAAATAAACCAGGAAGATGACTACTAGTCTGGGGACGCAGTTATTTTAGAACAAAGCCAAGATGAGCAACCAGGCTCGTTAGGAGCAGAGATGATTAACATAATAGTTTCTCCTCCTAAAAATCATAGAGAAAAAATTAAAAATCTTAGGAAGGAACAACAAAGGATGCGGAAAACAATAAAAAGGCTCAGACAAAAAATAAGAAAATTATCAACAGGGAAGATTCTAGACAAAACCCCGGAAACAATAAACGTAGCAGTTCAAACTGAGCTATATGAAACAAAAGCTACATGGACTCAAACTGAACCCACACTCACTCAACTTGTTAAGGAACAACATGCAACTCTTGCAGAAGAATCTACCCAAACAGAGGCTATACCTTCTTATGACTTAGCTATTTAGATGAAGGTGGTACCCTCCTACAACACGGCTACCCAGACGGAGGCTTGGGCCTCTCATAATAAAGAAACACAGACAACAGAAATTCCTTCTCATATCAGGAGTATGTAGACAACTATTCAAGCCAAAGATATCATGATGAGAAACGACCCCAATATATTGACCCTTCAAGAAGATTTAGCATAGGCTTGGCTTGCTGTCAAATGGATTGAGCTAGAAACTGTCTCTCAGCAAAAATACCAAGAATTACACAGGTAGCTTCGGGACATGAATACATCAGAAAGTGAGACCTTCAAAAAATACCAAAAGACAGAAGAGAAAATTGAGAAAACGAAGCTCAGATTAGAGAAGGTCATGAGTCAAACGGACACTATCTGCTCATTGTACACTAATTTCTTGGCATGAGATCTCCTCCCAATAATTATGCCTTATTTTTTCTAGAAAGATACTTACAGTTGAAAATCAAAGCCGTCAAGGCTGGAAAACCAATAGAATTAAAAACTATTGAGTATTTCATAAATTGTTGCAAACAACATTGGGTAAAAGTTCAAAGATTACTTTGTGAATTTTACCTACATAATATTGTATTAGATGAAGAATTAGAAAAGAACCCCAATCCTTTTATGGGGGATGCGCAATTGCAAGCTTTTATTTCATTTGCTACCAATCCACTGAAATGGTTCAAGGCTCATAATGTGTTCTAGAGGAAAGAGCATGGACTGGAACTTTGGGTCAGAGGTGAACCCAAAAACCCGTTGCAAATTCTGGCCAATCACAAAAGTTTGATGAAAAGGGAAGGAGTAATCAAAATTTTGGGGCATATTCAGAAAGAGATTGTATAGAAGGGAGTATAATACTTCCTCTCCATTCAGGAAAGCTCCTTGGCTGTAGCCAAGCTCAAGTGGATAGTCTCCACTAGTAATATACATAATAGAGAGCCATTTAATTATAAAAATTTCAAATTGGCTGCAGAACACTTTGTCACTTATAGCAATCTCATTTTAAGAGAAATTCCTTATTGGCTAGGTTGTCGGTTCCACATCCCTATTGTTTGGTATCCTACTGAAGGTTATCGGGCTATATATCAACTTCCTGAAGGACAGATATGGCACATCCTTGAGCTCTTGGCCAAGAATCATGGTTTTAGACCACTTTACGACATTCCTTCTCAAGCTTATTCTTTGACTGCTCTGCATATGAACTACATGATTTTCATGAGGACATGAAAAAGGATAAGTAGGGGAGTATGTTGAGTCATGGAAAAGGTATGCATTTAATGTTAACCTCATCAACCTTTTCCTTTATTCTTATCCTTTCTATATTTTAATGCGCTAATCTACTAGGGAATTATGGTGAGAAATGAAGGAATTATCTGCAGTTACGACTTAGCTAATTATTACCTTTCTTTATGTAGGAAAACAACAAAAGGGACAATTTTTGTTCCCTATGAAGGAACAACAAAAACCCGAAATCTAAGAAAGGAACATGGCAGTTGCAGATAAGGCCAAAGGAAATCAGAAGAATCAATGCAAGAAAGGAAAGGATGTCTGAAGTTGGAAAACTATTGCGAATCCGTCAGGATCGAGAGATCCTGATTTCCTATTATAAAAGGATATGTTTCGTAAGAAGGAAAGGGGGGGAATATCTGTTATTATTGAAGTTGTAATTTTAATTACAGACTCTCGCTGTCGAGAAGAACATGAATATATTGTAATCCTCTTTCAGTTTGATGATTAGTATATAAGTGAAGTTGATGTTCCCTCATGTAATCTGAAGTAATTTAGCAGTGTTCACTGGTGGCTAAGGGCCCGGCCTCTGGTGGATTCGACTGCTTTTCTTATGTCATACATTTCCAATTCTCGCAAGTGTGATGGTCTGATAGTATCCTTGCTTTCTTTGATTTTATCGCTTCGTTGTTTATTATTTTCCCGTTTTGAAAGAATCTCTTTGCTTTATATAATTTGCAGTATTGTAATTGATTCATTTTACTTTTATTTCAGATCAAGTTACTTAGACAAGTACTCCACTTGATATAATCAACTATAAAGAGTATTAACTATCGTTGTTGAAACTCTCAGATTGATATCATTTGTTGTTTAGATTATTTATTGAAGACTGGGTTTGGTTTAGATTAAATCAATTAAAGAGGGATGAGTTATGAGTATTGTACTCTCAACTGATGTTGTTGTTACTTTGATGAATGTAAGATTTGATTTCGTTAAAGGATTGAGTTTTCTTTAATTGTAATTGGAATTTACTGGATGCATCCGTTTACTCTTGTATTTAAAAGATCTATACTGCAATTTAGGAAACATTACTCTCTGAGTTAAATAGCAGCCACATACTGTGTACACTCTTGAAATGAGAATACTTGCTTGGATTTATAATTATTGTGAGGAAAATTAGGAGTTTTGAAAGGCACCTTTTATTGACCAACAGAGACTATGGGGATAACATTTATTGAAGATTTGGCCACATCTGCCTATTTTAATTGGATCAAAGCATCCAATTCCTTTTAAGTCTCTTTAAGTTGGTCATTCAACTTCAAGACCAAGTCCATTAGTTCTTCATGCCCCTGCTAGGCTTCTAGAACTTCCAATTTTAGTGGATGTTGTAGATGAGGTTTTTTTAGCTGTTTCTTTAATGCAGATATGTCACCCTTCTTCTTCTTGTGATCGTGTCCCAGTTCAATTACTAAGTCCTCTAAGGACTTGATCCTTGTGCCCTTGGCCTCTGAGGAGGCCTTCTCCAACTGGAATTGTGTTGATATGTTGTTCAAGGAGCTCTCTAACTGATGGGAAGCTATGGATTTACCTGTCAGGGTGGAGTATATCACCTCTCCAACCTATTTGTGTAGGTCAATCAGGTGTATGGGATGGATATCCCTTGCCAACACTTTGAAATCTACCCTTTCGAAATCTGATGATATCTTTGGTTGCTGGGCTGTAGGCTTCATAGAGGTCATCTACAACTTCCCCTCTTTAAAGTCAAAGGCTGACATTAGCCTTGTTTGATTGGTAGGAGTCAACTTCAGATATTGTGCATATGTTTGGTCCTTAAGCCTCTCATTTCTAGCCTTGATTTCTTTATACCTTTCCTTGATATCTCGGTCTTTGTCACCTAACATTCTAAAAGAAGACACTTCAACACTGAGCTACCTTCCCAACATCTAATTCTATGATGTGGAAGGCTGTTGCATGCCTCCAGATGGGGTGACAGGCCTACTTCTTTTTGCTCCTATATTAGTGACCTCAGCTAAGTCTTCAGTATATTCTTCCTCAGAGGTTGGATTTAGCTTGTACCTCGTATTTGATTCTTGCTTCAAATCAGAGGTGGCCATACCTAAAGTGGAAGGCCCTTCTCTATTTCTTTTTGGGATCTTATCCTCATTATAAGTAGTCTGCATGACTGGAGGGGTGCTCATGGTACTCTCTGGTCTTTCTGGTACTTGCAGAAAAGAGTTGTCATCAAGCTGCTTTTCTAAATCAATAAGAGCATTCTCAACATCTATTCTGGTGTTGTCCTAGTCTACTAGGGTACCTTCCACCCATTCTGTTTGATTTGCATAAGCTTCTATCTCAGATATGGGATGGTGAATGAAAGGTCCTAGCTTGACCTTTTGTCTCTTCTTTGTGATGAATTTCAAAGGATCATATCTCCAGACAAAACTTCTTTGGAACTTCATATTCTGTAATATTAAGTCTGCCTCTTGGCCAACCTCTCTAGAGTTGCATATGAAGGGGCCTAGTTGGTCATTTATTTTAAAATTAGCCTTCTTCTTGGCATTAACAAAGGTTATTTCATCCACATTTTTCCTATAATATTCTAATGCAAACAACCTCATTGGGAGGTATCTTGGTAGCTTGTATGGTGCCAGCATGCAACCATAAATCCTTATTTTTGTATGGTTCTGGTAAAGGTACCAGTCACCAACTTTGGTCTCTTTAGATAATTGGAGGACTCTCTTTATTTATGGACTGATTCTTGGAGGAGGGCTTCCAGTCAACATTGTCATGACTAGGTGTACAAATAAATCAATAGAGTAAGAGTGTGGAGACTGGTATCGGTGGATCAATGGGGTCCAAAAAATGACTGAATTGGGATGACCCTTGGTGTCCAGCTTTTGAAGGGTGAATGGGAACTTCTCTGATTGATAATATAAGAACATATGGTATAAAACTGAGGAGTACTTGAAAACCCTTTCAATTACCATTCTTGTAAATTTCTCATGCATTTTGTTAGCTATGAATGTGGCAAAGGCATAAATGGTTGCAGGAGGTTGTTCTCGGGTATAGATGTACATGAAAGCCAGGATGATTTCATCAATGTACTCACTTATGGAGTAACCCAAAACACAAAATATCATGGCTACAATATTTCGGCCCCAAGGGGAAAATATAGCTGCTACATATGGAGGGGGGTCTTTAGGGATGTGCTTCTCTTCTATGATGAAGGTTTGGAGAAATTGGGCCAATTTTGCAGATATGAGTTTAGGATATAAGTCCAACAGGTCTCTAATTAAGAGGGGAGTTAGGTTTGGCCCTGGTTGGAGCTGCAACATCTCATTGATGGACTCAACAGTAATGGTGAAAAGGACCTTTTGGTCATGAGACATGATGGTCCTATGACTAGGGACATAACAAGCATAGCACATATGCACAATTTTAGGAAAAATGTGGACTTGGGGAAACTGGTATTGGGCAAATTTGACTCCCAAAGGCCAATTTCATCAGCATGGTTCAGGAACTTGTCCCTACTTTGGCAATGTACTTTGAGCAGGAGCTCTATGATAGTGGTATCTTTTATCTGGATGTCTCTGTCAGCTAGGGGAAGGTGGTATAGGTCTAAATGAGATGTAGTGATAGGCCTCACATCCATTGCAATTGAGGTAGCCATACTTTGTTCTTGTGGATTTGAGTGTGTGGGGTAATTTAGAGTTTTTTAGGGCAACAGAGGTTTGGTAGTGGTTTCTACCTCACAGGGTTAAAATTTAGGTAAATTTGATCTTTTTACTTAATTAACATTATCAAAGAGGGTGAATTAACTTGGAATTTTGACAATGGAGTTAGCATTCCATGGTTAAATACCCGGAATTTTGGCAAACTTGACTGTAAATGGGTGGTTGAAGGTGGCTACGAAGTTTCATACGGTATTGGTATGAACTGGTGATCGAGCTGGACTATCTGCAATGTTTGTGGAGCAATGACAGAGGTTTATGAGTAATTCAGCCGTTTTCAGGGTTCGCAAATACTTTCTGAGTTCTCAAAGATGAAATACATGAAAAGAGTGAAAAGAGGGGTAAACAGGCTTTTATAGGGAAAACGGTTTATTTTGGTGGGTTTCCCTAATTGATGAACAGTGACGGTTTTCCATTAAAAATAGGTTAGTGGTTTTGGGAGAGCCATCGCACTGCTTTTGTGGTGCCGGTGGTATTCGAGAGGGGTCGCCTGATTCCATTTAGTGCTTGACACGTAGCGGCGGGGGCCAGGGGGAAAACCACATTATCGGGCAGGTAAAAGGTCTACATCAAGCCGACCCAATATGCTTGTGGGGCATTGGATGTTGAGGAGGGATGATTAACAGTGATCGAGAGATGGGAGTTGCATGGGGGTGAATGATGTGATTTGATGGGGGGCCCAGGGACTTAATCATCGGTGATATGAGATTAATTTAGAACTTCATCTCATCAAGGACCTTTTAACAGAGGATTAAGGATTGAGGGTGGGTTTTTTTGAAGTTTTTTTGGGATAAGGGGTACTAACATAGTTTATAAATAAAATAATGGGTGGGGCTATTTTATATAAGGGGGTTAAATATATACGGGGTAGTGAGTTTTTCAGGAAATTTATATATTTAATTAAAAACGTTAATATGAAGTGAAATGAGCGGAAGGGGCATTGTGCCTAGGTGTATGAAATTTGTGTATTTTCCATATACCTAGTACTTAGGATAAATGTATTTCATGGACATTTTGTACATAAAACTTGTTTATAAAGGGGTTTTCCTAGGCAAAAGAACTTAACCTTAGGAAAAGGGGTTTTGTGAGGGGGATGAATGAATTATGATGAAATTTAACACCTTTCCTTCTTAAGTCATCAATTTGAGGGTCCGGTACCACCAGAAGTCAGAGAAATGCTCTGAGCTTTTTTGACTTAACAACTATAGGTATTAATATTTTGCTTATGGAAGGGGAGTTAGTGAGTGGCATGGGGGTTAAAATTAATGAGGGGATGTTAAGTAAACCAAATTGTGAACCATTTCCTTTGTTTTTTTTACCACTTATGCATATTTAAATGATACATTTGAAACAATGACATAAGTGCTTCATGCATCAATTGAAATGATATTTCTGCAACCTTTTTAGTACTTACCCACTTACTCATCCTACCATTTTTTCTTCACTTTATTTGGGTGCATTTAGACTAGGAAACCCTTGTAAATCTTTTCTTTTCTTTACAAAATAAACTATCTGTCTAACACTATATCCTCCAAGGGCTCAGGTTAAAATCATGATCTCGTTTTATTCATTCTACCTATCTAATGATATGCCAAGATTACACTGTTTGGTCAAATTTATTCACTACCTATGAAACATAAAAATCAAAGCATGAAATATCCAAGTTTAAACATTTTGACTATTCATAGATTATGGCATAAGTAACAAGTTGCACACAATCATTTATTATGCATAAAAAGTAAATAATAGTGGCATTTTGACTTGCACACTTTCATGGTCTATTTTGTCTTTTGGGGTTCATATATTTCCTTTTTTCTGACCTATTTTCATTCTTTTTGTCCTTTTTTTATTCTTTTAGGACATACCCTCTTTACATTTTTTAATTTTTTTAATATGGAAAACATTTGCAGAGAGAAAAGGTATGTACAATATTACAAGGCTTAACCTTAGTCAATCAAAATTATGATTCCTATTGGTATAGGAACCTAACACCATAAATGGGGTCATTTTTACTGTAGTGTGGAAGGAAGTGTTATAACACCATTCAGCTAGAGGTAGCCACTTGACCCATTGAGTTTGTTTATCAAATACAAAGCAGTAAATATATCCTTCTAAACAATTGTTCACTATCTCAGTTTTCCCATCATATTGAGGATGATAAGATGAGCTTATGAGCTAATTGAGTACCCAAATAAGAAAATAATTTCGTCCAAAAGTTTCCAATGAAAATGGGATCTCTGTCGTTACAATAATATTTTACTTTCCATGTACATTTTGAATTGTTTCCATAAATCTAGTAGCAATTGTACTAGCTTTAAATGGATGAGTTAATGCACAAAAGTGTGCATACTTGGTAAGTCTATCAAATACCACCATGATGACACTCTTTCTTTCAGACTTGGATAAACCTATGATAAAATCCATTGAAGCGTCCTCCCAACATTGACTAGGAATGGATAAAGGTTGTAATAGAACCGGGGTCTTAATTGTCTCAACTTTATTTTGTTGGTGAGCCAAAACTTCTGCCACAAACTTTTGAATATCAGATTTAAGGTCATCCCAAAAAATTCCTTCTTGACCTTGTTGGAAGTTTTTAAAAATCCTAAGTTCCCTTGTAAGGGAGACGTGTGCAATTCCAAAAGAATATTTTGTTTCAGTTGGGAATTATTACAAAGGTATAAGTGATCTTTGTACGATAATGAATCATTTTTTCAGCTAAATCTATCAGATGTACTGGGATCTTGATACAATTTTTTAATGAGTGTCCACACTTCTTCCTCATTCTTCCGTTCATCCCTTGATTGGGTTATTCAATCTAGTTGGATAATAGAAAGGGCACAAAGAAATTCTCCCACATCCTCATCCTTTCTTGAGAGTGCATCTGTAACAATATTTTTCTTCCCTTTTTCATAGATGATTGCAAAGTCATAACCCAACATCTTTGCGACCTAGTTTGTTGCTCTTCTGAAGATAATATTTGTTCCAAAAGGTATTTAAGATTATCATGATATGTTTTTACCTTGAAGTGTCTTCCCATTAGGTAAGGTCACCATTTCTTTAATGCATGCAGTATTGCCAACATTTCCTTCTCATAAATAGGTTTTTGTAAATACTTTCCTTTGAGTGGACGACTTTCAAAAGTAATGGGTCTTCATTCTTACATTAAAACAACACCAATTCCATTTCTTGAGGCATTACATTCCACAATAAAAGGATTTTGTGATGTCTGGTGTAGCTAAGACCGACACTTGGCACATTTCCTCTTTAAGATGTTCAAAGGCCTTAGTCGCTTCTTAAGCCAAGAAAATGTATCTTTATTGAATAATGTTGTTATAGGTGCTGCTATTCTCCCATAATTCATAACAAACTTGCAACAATTCCCTTTCAAACTGAGAAATCCTCACGGATACTTTATGGTTGTGGGGATTTTCCATTCCTTAATCGATTTAATTTTTTTTAGGGTCTACCTTAACACCCTCATGAGATACAATATGACCGGGATATTCCACTTCCTATACTCCAAAGAAACATTTGGAGGTTTTTGCTTATAATTGTTTCTCCTCCAATAATTTGAGCACCCTATCAACATGTTGAAGATGATCCTTACAAGACTTGTTGTAGATTAGTATATCATCAAAATATATTAACAAAAATTTTCTCAGGAAGGGTTTGAAAATGGAATTCATCAAACCTTCAAATGTATAAAGTGCATTGGTAAAGCCAAAAGGCATGACCAAAAATTCATACTGATCCTCAGGAGTTCTGAATGCTATTTTTGCAATGTCTTCAGTCTTCATTCTAATTTGACGATATCCTAAACAAAGATCGAACTTGGTGAAGTAAATTGCTCCATGTAATTCATCTAATAATTCATCAATGATAGGAATGGGAAATTTATATTTAATAATGAGATTGTTGAGCTCCCTATAATCTGGACACATGCACCATGATCAATCCTTCTTGTGCACGAATACTACTAGAGGAGATAAAGAACTTTGACTAGGTTGAAATTATACTGGCCTCTAACATTTTTGCAACCATACTTTCAATTTCACTCTTTTGGGAATAAGGATATCTATAAGGCCTCATGTTTGGAGGAACACTTCCTGGAATCAAATGAATATCATGATGATGATCACGAACAGGTGGGAGGCCTTTGGGAGTCTCAAATACCTTAGAATTATTATCCAAGCCTTTTTGGAGATCTAGAGAAATAGATGATATTGATGTTTGAGCCTATAGTGAGCATAATTGTGCAATTATGCCATGTTATCCTTTATTTAGAAGATTTTTCATGCCATTCGAGATAATTATATTTCCTCTTTTCCCTACAATATCCCTTAATTCAACTTCCTTCCTTCCCAAAACAAAATCAAGAAAAATTCTTGAAAACTAAAAGCTATTTTACCCAAAGATTGTAACCATTGGACTCCTGGTACAACATCGACACCACCCATTGGAATGGAAATAATTTGACTATTCAATACATATTCCCCCATCGTTATCTTGATATCATGGCACTTTCTAGATAAATTTATGCTTTCTCCATTTTTCAACCATCTCTTGACACTCTGGTGCTGGATATAGGAAGAAATTCAATTCCTTAGCTATCTTACAATGAATAAAGTTATGGGTACTACCCTAATCAATCAACACTATTAATTTTTTCTTCTTGATATGTCCTTCTAATTTGAGAGTTTGAGGAGTGGTAATTCTTGCCAATGCATTACAAGATATGGTTAGATTCATTTCCTCTTTCTCTAGAGTTGGTTCCTATTTTATATCCTCTTCTCTTGAAGTTTCTTGTTCCATTTCTTCCTTCTCTTCACAATTTATATAAAATACTTTCTTCTCAACACACTTATGACCTTTAGTGTATTCGCTATCACAACTATTACAAAGCCCTTTTTCTCTTTTTTCTTCCAATTGTTGTGGTGTCGATGTTTTAGTTTGTGGAAGACTAGGACCAACAACACTTCCATATTTATATTTGTGAGTGGTACGCTTCCCTGTTGCCATAATTTTGCTTTCAATTTTCTTGCCAACCTGGATTCCTTCTCAATTGAATCAAGTTCCCAAAGGTGAACCTCATGTTGGGGCTATCCTTTAAAGTCCATATGAAGGCATTGATCCTATGCTCCTACGGAATATCATTTACCCTTATATTTAATTTTTGGAAGTCCTCAATGTGCTCCACCATTGAACCCTTTTGTTTGAGATTTATCAATTGGCTAAATAAGTTGTTTCTCTTTGTATCCTCATAATGTGCTATCCTTTCCTCTGTAAAAATTGATGAAGTGACAATTGGTTTATGGGAACAAAGACATTGATCCCATACAAGTTTATTGGTTTCTAAATATAAAGTTGCAATGTGTACCTTTTGTGTGCATTGCACATTATGGAGATCAAAATATTTCTCCATATGTAGTATCCATGTTCTTAGATCCTTGCCATAAAACATCCTCATATTGATATTTGGAATATGGTGGGATTCAATCCAATGTTAGAGTCTATGAAATCATGATTAAAATTTCTTTTGTTTTCATTATGAGTTTCATCTAATACCTTTTGGCCATTATGAAGCATTTTTTTAGCACCTTTGTCAAACCTTCCTTCAAAAATTCCATGTCTTATTTTAAGCCATTATTCAAATATTCCATGTCTAAGTTTAAACTATTTTTCAAACCATCCATCTTAGCTTCCATTTTAATTTTGGTTTCTCTTTGAGAGAGTGAAAGTGTTGCACTTGGTCTCATAATATTGATATATCATGTTGCATTTCTTCCTCTTGTTCATGTGTCATGGAAGAGATTTCTTGTTGCTTAATAGGTGTGTCCATTTTTTTTTGTTTCAAGGCATTTTGAAATCCAAAAATGATATCTATGCTCCATTATTCCCTTTGAATCACTTCTAATTTATGCAAAATGTAAACAATACACACATTTTTCTTGCTTTTTAGGAGATAGATATTGCAGTTGTTGTGTATCTATATTACAAATCTCCAAGATCTGAAATTTTGTCATGTAGTATTCCTCTAAGTCTTCTTTCAAACCCAAGAAGTCAGACCAATATTGGATTCTTCAAGAAAGAGTTATGCTCAATCTCCCACGATGGCTTGATTATATACTGGTTCACTAAAACGAACTTGTACGGAGTGCCACATGTCACTGTTTTGACCTTTGGCCATGAAATTGATACCAAAAAAATATTTTCCATCCTACTTCTTTTACTTCTTATGTATTTCAAATCTGATTCTTAGAGAGAAATTTATGACAATTTTCCCTAGGTCACCTATTTGAGATCGAATTTTGGAGCTTGCAAAAACCCAAACTTCCTTAGGTCATATCTTTGAAAATATAGCAACTAAAGATCTGAAATTCGTACACGAATTTCACCATGATTTCAGTTCCACATGGTTGAAATTTTAGCTTCTGAATCTTCGTAGAACGCTTTTTTAGCGAAAATTCCATGATGGCCTATTTGAAGTAGTGAAACCTTAGAATCCAAGGCTCTGATACCAAATGTTATGCAAGCAACTCACAAATATATAGATCAATGACTTAAAAATCACCCTCTTCGAGGGGGAAACCTCATTTACGTTACATAAATGAACAATTCTTGTATGATTCAAATGAAAAAATATCCTTTATATATAGGAGTCTAAGGGGTCACAATATAATTAGAGCCTACATAACAATAATAATGTAAGGGCACAATAATAACAATAGTGGGCTTCTATGGGGAACAATAATAAAATATGGGGACTATACGGGCACACAAATAACAAAAAGGGGGTTACACTAATAATAACAATAAGGGGATACTCTAATAATAAAAATAAGGGGCTACACTACTATTATAGGGACCTAACAGTTACCCTAATTTCTCACTCACCCCAAATGATAACCTGTCCCCCTTTATTAGCCTATCACATTAGTCCCCACTATATTTTAGTTTCTACTCCATCAGCACGTTAATAGAAGAATTTGAGGTCTACCATCAGAAGACTATACCATATCACCCATAGGCCAATGGACCTGTTGAGGCCTTCAAGAATATTTTTGAGAACACGCTGACAAAGATCTGTAATGCGTAGTGAAATGAGTGGGATGTGTGCGTATCTACGGTGCTATGTTCTTATAGGACTACTTGCAAGAAGTCATGTTGGCTTAGTGGGTCCTCACTGAGGTTCATAGTTAGTTGTGAAAAGCAAATTCCTACACTACTGGCCTTCTCAGCATTAATCCATGAAGCACGGACTGAAGTCTCACCTAAAGCAGTATGAGGGTATGCTAGAACCAAGTTTCCGCACCCAGAGATCAGACAGATATCGTTTTGTGCCCTAGATCTACCTTTTCCAGATCGATAAGCCCTTATGTCTTATCGATGTAACTTCCTTTAATCAAACTCTAGACCTATGCGAAAGTCTATGACTAGCTTTCGCGAACCCTGAATAGGTGAATTAGCTACTTACGCACATCATAGATTACTCTTAACCCAAAATTTACTCAGATCTACTTAAGTGTTCAATATTTTTAACATACAATGATATAATCTTCATGTAAGAACACAACATCAATTGTGTTCAGATAACAATATAGTTCGTGTAAAGTTGCTCATCAATACATCATTATTTCAGAAAGCCCTCATTTATCACAACATAAGGTGAATTCATTCGTAATAGAAGTAAAGAGATAAAAAATAGGAATTTCTAGAACAATCTTCTTTCATTGATATTTAATTAAGCTTACAAACTCAAGACCTCCCTGTGCACTCAATTTCAAGGGTCTGTGCACTCAGTTATAGACTCTACTATAGGCCTTTGTGCACTTAGTTGCAGAGCCTTTCTTCTACCTTCTACGCTAACTTAGACTCCTTCTTTCATACCCATAGATAATTTCTATTCTTATGTATGTCCTTAGACTCTTTAAGAGACACCTATTTATACAATACCATGGTCTGAGGAGCATGGGTAGATCTTCAAAAAGCCGACTTAACTTACATAAAAGAGGGTAAAACCCATTTTTGACTCTTTACGTAACTACACACTGTGAATGCTAATCTGCCAGCCAGCACTTAATAACTTCTTGGATGGAATCGTCCATGGATAGGTAAGGTAGATCAAACCATATTTGTTGCAGATCCTTCCATGCCAGGATGTACACATGATCGAAGTTAGCTTTAAACATTGTGTACCCTGATAATTATTTGAACACAGTTAGAGACAATCATGTCTTGTGGTTGATGGCCATGCACAGGCTCACCTCCTTCAACACCCAAAAAAATTTGGTCTCCGTGACCCATACAATGTCCTTTGTGGCCCAAAGGGAGGAAAACTGGGCAACCTCTGGTAATCCTTTCTCCAGGGGAGGAAACTGACTATCCTCCAGTAGTTCCCAAGCCACAAGCACGAGGGATAGAAACAACCATGCGTAGTGGAAGGTTTTTCTATCGTCCTGAGCCTTGTGACAATTTAAAAGGAACTCAATACACAGATAGTGCGACCAATTAAACTGCATGCCCTCCACGCATTGTGCAACTAATGATATTAGCGGTGTCAGAACCTCATCTGTGCAGCGTTTTCTCATGACCTTTCTAGCTAGGATTTGTGTAGCAATTTTCACCATGGGGTTGGTGATATATGTGATGGTGTACCCACATAGCTTTTTAACCATCTTGAACTTTTCCTTCATCTTCTTTGTCAGGTTGCACTCACTCATCTTTCTGCCAAACTCCTTGACCAGATTCAAGCCTTTGTGCGGTAATAGCGTGATCTGATGGATCAAGATATCTATAATCAGGATCAGTGCGCTTAACCACAAACATCTGTCATGTACGAGAGTTAGCAACTACTTGATACCAATGGGGTTTATGCTGGAGCGGTGGTAGTGGGGCACCCACCACAGGCTCAATAACCTTGACTGATTCACTCTGCGAATCCACTCAACTGGCTCCAATACGGCGACACTAGATTCCTTGTAATAAACGCTATTCATATAATTCTCCCTCACAAGGTGGGGTAACCTCTCGTGGTTCTCCAAATCCTAGTCTTCTAGCTTTAAATGGGGCACCCATGCCAGGCACATTCCTTCAAATGTGATGCTCTCGGGTAGCAGGGGCATGCGAATCAGGAATTTGTCTGTGTTTGGGTCTTTGGTTATCTTCACTTTTCCCTTATGTGGAGGGATATAATCCGAGAACTTGGAGATAGGCTACACACTGTTAGAATTTATATCCTCTGCGCTATCTTCAACCTCCAAATCTACCACTTCCCCTTATCCTTTGTTGATTTTTTATCTTTCTTCTAGGCTTGGGTAGCAAAGTGCTTCAATGGTGACTTGTGCACCAGCATTAGCCTCTTTTGCTTGTCTTTCTTGGGCTTGGGAGATTCTCTCACTGGTGTAGCCTTTGAATGAGGCATCCTTGGTGATGTAGGCAGAGCATCCAAAGCCTCCATGTTCACAACCTCTAGAGCAGCACCCTTAGAGGCGACAGTTCCTCTAGTGCTTGCAATTTCGCCTGGTCCGAAAATTGTGCTGAGAATAAACCACTGGGTATCCTCAAGTAATTTATTAAATCAGAGATAGCGACCATTGCAAAAACCTGAGGATTCATAAATGATGGAAAACACAATGCAAAAATTCTAAGGATGCAAATTGTTCTTTGCTATATGGACACACATAATTTATAGGCGAATTTGAATTCAAGTTCTACTATTCCCCCCAAAATCCATCCATAAATGCTGATTTGGCAGTAGATGTTCAAAGATTTCATTCTTAAATTCAACCTTAAATGTCGCCCCCCGCTCCTCTTAACGGTCTCCTCGTTGTCAGATCATGAACAATGACTGTAACAATCATTTTTTTGGCTATGCTGCGCGGTACCTCTCTCTGCAAAATAACTCCCTTCGCACCTCTTTTGGTACTGTGACATCTCCTTTTTTTGCATAGCCCCCCTGTGGCATAGGTCTAAAAACTGAGTAGTGTAGTTTATAGTCCTGTGCTCAGGGAAAATTTTAGGGGCTAACATTTGTAGGTGGGCTAATTTTGCTTACTTTTTCCAAAAAAAAAGATTCTCCAATTTCCATATTTTGCTAAAATGATTCGCCCAAATTTTATAGTACACCATTACTTTACCTTAAAAATCACCAAAATATTATATGAACTAATATAAAATAATTGGAAATCTAAATAATTATACAAAAATATCACCAAAAATTTTACAATTTCCATATTAGGGACTAGTAAGATTCGCCAGGGTTTCTAAACTTTAAGATAAACTTCCATCCTTAAAATTTTCCTTGCTCATCGTCCCTTGCAATTGCCTAGAGCGCTAAGACTATCCTATTGTCATGTAGTCATTGGGCCAGATCCCCTGTGTACGGCTTCAACTGACTTCCATTTACGCTTCTTGGAAATGGTTCTCCATTCAATTTTTCAAGGTGAACTATGCCACCATCTGTAATTTCTTTGACGACATATGGCCCCAACCAGTGCATCTAAAACTTTCATAGAAACTTAGGAAAATTGCTATCATATAATAAAACCAAGTCATTTACCTTGAAGGTGTGCAGTTTGATGTGTCGATCATGCCAAGCTTTTTCTTGTTCCTTCTAAACCTTCTTATGGAATCCAACCAGAAACCTATCTTCTTCAAGCTCCATTAGCTGTGTGAGTTTTTCTTCTAAGGCTTGGCGGTCTGCCATTCATGTGAAAGCCTCTATGCATAGATTTGGTATGATATATTCCTTCAGAATTACAACCTCTACACCATAAACCAATTGGAAAGGCATTTGACCTATCAGATTTTTGCAAGTAGTTTTGTATGCCCATAACACTACTGGTACACACACATCCCAATCATTTTGTTGCGTGTTGAAAATATTTGTAAGTGCATTCTCCAATATCTTATTGAAGGCCTCAACTTGTCTGGGGATGATATGGCATACTCTTCTGATGATAAACTTTGAACTCCTCTGTCATCACATTGATCGTTTCATTGAGAAAATGTGTACCATGATCGCTCATCAATACCTTCAGGCAATCAAACTTGGTCAAGACATATTCAAACAATAATTTTGATGTTGTTTCCCTTGTATAGTCTTTCACAGGTTGTGTCTCCACCCATCTGGTCAAATACTCTGTCACAGGGATCATATAATGCACACTAGTTTTCTTGCGTGGGGGTTGAATTAGTCCTACAAATTCAATGGCCTATTTCTCAAATGGTTGCAATGACACCTGCAGATTCAGAGGCAACTTATCCCTCTATGACGGTCTGCCCATTCTCTGACATGCATCACATGCCCTACAATATGCTTTAGAATCTTTATGGAGTGTCGACCACCATAACCCAGCGCGAAAAATATTCTGCATTGTTTCCTCTCCTCCATAATGCCCTCCCACAGCTCCTCCATGAGCTTCAACGATTGTATAGTTTCATTTAAAATTAGGCACATAATGTTGAAGTATCTCATCACCACATCTTATACAATTGGGTGGCAATCTCTAAGAAATATTTTTCGCACACTACCAATTCTTTCTTCTGCTAACTAGTGTATCCCTTTGGACTGGTTCCTGTAGTCAGTAAGTGGATAATATCAACAATGTGATTATCCTCTATGTGCACCATGAAGATCTGTGCATCAGGAAAGCCTTCCTCCAAATTAGTAGATTCGTCTCTTGTATCAATGCATGACAGATGCTCAGGACATGCATTCAATCTTCCTAGATTCACAATTACTTCAAAATCATATTCTTGAAACAACAACAACCACCTACATATTCCCCCCCCCAACACAGGCTTGTTGACTAGATACTTCAATCGAGAATGGTCTGTGTACATATTGACATGTCTACCTAGCAGCTAATTTCTAAATTTCTGGAGCGTGTACACCATAGGCAGTCCTTCGTGCTCTGTCATCGAATAGTTATTTTCAGCCTTCGACAATTTTGTGCTCGCAAGAGCTATAGGATGATCCATCTCCCCTTCACCATCCTCTGTTAGCACAACTCCAGACTACACTGACATTCTTCATTCCAACAGAATGTAGCGTCCTTCTTTAGCAACTATCCATGGGCACGATAATCTGAGCATAATCCTTGATGAACTTTCAATAATACCTAGTATGGCCAAGCATTGTGCATAGCTGTTTAACACTCCTTGGGGATTCCCAATTAATTATTACCATGATCTTGGCAGGGTCCACCATGAGTCCTTTCTTGCATACCACATGACCCAGCAAAATCCTAAAGTGGACACAAATTAAGAACCTCTTAAGGTTCAACGCAATTTGATACCTTCAACACATATCCAACAATAAGCGCAGACTGTCTACATGGCACTTGAATAGCCCAAACATTGTCCAGTCATCAAAATAGACCTCCAAGAATTTGTGAATGAATTCTTTGAATGCCACAATGACTACATGAGAGAATATTGCTGGCACATTCTTGAGTCCAAATGACATTATTGTATGCTGGAAACAAACCCAATCCATCGCGAAGGTTTTCTTACTCATATCCTCTGGAACGATCTTAATTTAATGGTACCTAGATAAACAATCAGTGAACGAATACGTTTCCTATCCTTCCACATTGTCTAGTACTTCATCAGTAAATGGTGTCGGAAAGGGATCATGCACACATGCATCGTTAAGCTTTGTGAGATCTACACAAATCCTCATTTAATCCTTCTGCTTATTTTCCTAAACTACCATTGGACTCACCCAATCAAACTCCTCCACAGGTTTAGTAATACCTGCTTCAAGCATCTTTTCCAACTCCAAGTAGACCTTTTCCTTATGTTAGTGATTAAGGAGATATGGCCTCTGCTTAATAGGTTTTGCATTAGGTTTCAGAGTTGTTTTCATTACTCCCAAATTGTCTATGATGTCTTTCATGTCCGAAAATTTTGTAGGGAATAAATCCTAATATTCGCAGATCAACTCAGTGACTTTATCTACTGTAGCATCATCCCAGTAGTCCCCAATCTTCGCAATCTTTAGCTCCACTTTTGTGCCAATGTTTACTTGCCTAGTTTTCAATGGCATGATGATGTCAGGATTCTCTATCTGTGGTCCCTCTACCTCGCGATGGCCTTCTATTTCTAGGATGTTAATATTGCTTGTATCCTCATCCTCTCCTTCAATAGTCATATTATAGCATTCCATCGCATGACATAGTTGGGTGCATCAATCTGGTTGAATCAATTCCTAAGGATCCTGCAGTATTCGGAAGATTGTTGCCTTAGCCTCCTGCAACACTTCATCAATGCTTTTAAACCCATCTTCAAAGCTGAATGTTCTCACGAACCCTTCTATTAATACATCCCACTCCATGATGTCATTGCAGAGATCTATTTCCAAATACCAATTCATAGGAATTATGTCTAGGGTTTGACAAAATAAATGCACACATTCTGGTTTTTTCTCCATTCCATATACCTTAGTCCATTTGGACAAACGATCGCAAGGATCATTCCTCCCATCATACTTCTTAGTTACCCATACTTTAGGCCAAAAAAATTGCATTCTCATCATCCTTATGTAATCATACCACTCATCAAAGTTGCCTTTGTGCGTACCCCAACACCAAGCGGGCATAGCATGCAGTGCACAGTAAAATGCCTGAAAGTAGTAATCCTATGGGACTTCTCTTTCAAAAGAATCCAAAAATTTATCCACGTCAGTTAAACCATCATAATAAGTTAAATTTCTTACCTCCAACGACACACAGCATGATGATTTCATCATCATGTTACAGCGTAGTGTGGATACTTCATGTAGCATGTTTTTCCAATGTTTCAATCCTTCTTCTGTATCCGAGGTACAGGAACTTTTGTGGTCCCATGCAATTCCTCCATCAGCTGTCGAATTAACCCAGTCTTGGTCTCACACTGTGATTTTATAGATCTGATCCAAATCATCATCACTATCCTCGTAGCCGTAGACTGGTTCAATATAGAGAAATCCTTCTACAAGATCCAATGGCACTACAACGTGGAACGATTTCGTTTCAAACGACATTGTCTACTTCTCCAAATTTATAACCCGATTCATATTGATAGCCCAATCAATTCCTAAGAGTGCGGAGTATGGATTGCTATCATCAACAATCTCTATTACTTCCAAATCAGCTAGCGTGCTCACACCTTCTATATCTATGATAATCTTCTGCTGGTTCACCATCCTCATTTCAATTGGAGACCATTGTAGCGTAGGTCTCCCCATCCTCTCCCAATTTTTCTTAGGAAACACGTTCGTGTCAGACCCAAAATCTAGAAGATCCTGGTCCATCTCATTATCTCCTAGTTGCGCAGTAAGCCTCATCTTGTGCCTTGTTATTGCCTTATGCTTATCGATCTTTATGACTATGCGGGGTCCATCAGAAGAATTATCCTTACCGACACATTTGTTGGTCAACTCCTGTGGCCCTTTTATAGCTTTGCTATCGCGAAATAGTTTCATACAAGTCTCTAAGAATGTGGTAAGCACAAAGGGGTCAACCTTTTTAGGCATGCTAGTATCTGACAGTTTGTTCTGACTTCCTGAGGTAGAGGCCTCAAAAAAGATTTTCTTCACTTCCATGAATGTTTATTTCACACATTCTAGATCAAACCCAACCTCCTTTTCTGGAGCCCTCTGGACCCATCCACCTTCTTCAGGCTACTTTCCCTTATCATCACTAGTCACAATCCCACTTCACAGTACAATATTCACATTCAGGTCCTCTTCTCGAGGTTCGTCCTTCATCATATGTAGGTTTTGGGTAGGATGTTGAGGCTATGCCTTATTCTCCTGCATCTTGGCCATAAACGCAATACATTCTTTGATTGTGTGGTCAAACTAAGTAGACTATTGACATGACAGGCATGTCTGATTCATACACTCCCGTGCGTAGTGCCTTGACATTCCACAATTGTAATAAATGACCTACCCCCGAGCTTTACCAAGTCCTCCTCCTCTTCAGCGTCATTCAAACCCCTAATATCATGTGCGCATTCCCCCAGTGCCCTGATCAGGAGGCTAAGTTTCTGCTTGCATTTGATATGTAGGTGTTCTCTCTATCATTAATTCATAGCTTAGATAGTGGTGCTCATCATGGCCTACCAATTTGCAGAAATCATAGAAAAATTGTTGTGGTGTTTGTACAAAATTTTGCAGCAAATGGCAATTATCTGTTGCATTTTTTCTGGCTTAACAAATAGTGCACCATAGCACAGGCCCCGTGCTTGACCTTGCTGGAGCTTCCTACCTTAGGGACATAGGTCCCCCCTAGTGATGTAATTCGTGAATTCAGGGTAGTGATCTTTATCATGCCCCTAATTTTTACACTTGAGACACCAAAATTCTTCGTTCACCTCCAGATGAGCCGCTTTTTCCTTTTTCAAGCTCTGCAACTCTAAGCAAAGGTTCTGCAAATCTGCATGGATCAGTTGAACCCCTAAAGAAGCGTCCTGAATAGGCATTTCATGCAATCTCATCTCAATTTCCAAGGATTCCACGTGAGTTCCTATCTTTTGTTGTGATAAAGCAACCCTTAGGCGGGGCAAGAGCGAGGCTACAATCCATTCGCGGTGTTGACTATCTGTGAGATTCATATTAGCTTCACGGATTTGGAACTTCAATATTTGATCTAATTCCCAGGGAATTATGCCAGACCTCATCATGATTTCCTTGAATCTGATTAGTGATCACAATTCAGACTTAGGCTTACAAAATTCTTTGTTCATAGCAGTTTTAGTGTCTACTAATGATGCTAGCGGGTTATCGGTGTAGTACTTAATATACAATGTCAACGCGCGATCCTACAGAGTGGTAACCAACTATGCCTTCTTTATATTATCATCCATAATTTGCTGTGTTGTCCATATAGCCTTCGTAACAAACCAAAATTGATCTGGATCCTCACTTCCTAATCCCTTGAAAATTGACAACTTCATCCTATTCGACATGTTGACCAACGACAGAGGTGGTGGCGGTGTGGGTGAAGGTGTATGTTGTGGAGGTCAAGGTGGAGGTGGTGTGGGTGGATGAGTTATATGCGAAAAATGCTGCCTTATCAACTAGACAACGCTATGTGGTGAAGCCTGTGATGCTCCCTCATTGTCACTTGAAGGAGGTCCAATTAATGGACTATCTTCAGGACCTGTTCTACCTTGATTTCTAAAATTTCGTCAGCTTTACGTAGATCCAAACATCAAGGTAATCGAATAACCTTATTTTCACACAAGAGAAGCTTAATCAAGGTATTCAAAGATCTTAAATACTTACCTCGTGGCACCTTGGAGAAGCGTTGCTTTGCTTCACTATAACTAAGGCATCAACCACGAACTTTGTAGAAAATACTCCAATGACTCGGTGAAGCCAATGATCAACTGTGGGTGTGATCTTATTTTCAAAAGCTTCCAACCTCCACGTGAGCTCTGGAGTCCACATTATCGAACCGTCAAGCTTCCACCTTCCTTGACCATCTGCCAATTTAGTGATCCGCTCGTATAATTTAATCATGAAGGTGCAGAAGAAGATTGCGTGTATTTCTGTGTACAAATATCTATCCAACTAATGTGCTTTTGTCATTCACATATTTCTACTTGTGCCACGAATTCATGGGTCTTTCTATCCAACCACTTCTCAATTTCCTTCTTGGTCGTATTCCAGTGATGCGACATCACACATTTGTTTATACATATCCCGGTCTCGATAATGAAACCATTTGTTGGGTTAGTGGGTCCTAACCCAGGTTCAAAGTTTGTTGTGCCAAACAAATCCCTACACTACTAGTCCTCTTGGCATCAACCCACAGAGCACAGACTAAAGTATCACCCGAAGTAGTATGGGGGGATGCTGGAACCAAGTTTCCACACCCAGGTATAAGCATGATGTCATTTTGTGCCCTAGATGTACCTTTGCGTAGATCGATATGCCCTTATGTATTATTGATGTAACCTCCTTTGATGGACTTATAGTCCTCTGTGAAGGTCTACAATTAGATTTCGCAGACCCTGAATAGGTGAATTAGCTAGTTACGTGCATCATAGATTACTCTTGACCTAGTATTTTCTCAGTTCTATTTAAGTGTTTGATATTCTTAACACACAACAATATAATATTCACATAAGAACTTAACATCAATTGCGTTCATTTAAAAATATAGTTCCAGTAAATTCGTGCATCAATATATCATTATTGCAAAACCATCATTTATCACAGCATAAAGCACAATCATTCATGAAAGAAGTAAAGAGATAAACCACAAGAATTTCATGAAAAATCTTCTTTAATTGATATTCAGTTAAGCTTACAGACTTAGGACTTCCCTGCGCACTTAACTACAGGGGTTCATGCACTCAACTGTGAACTTTACTCTAGGCATCTGCGCACTCTACTGCAGAGCCTTTCTTCTACCTTATGCACTAACTTAGACTCCTTCTGTCATACCCATAGACAACTTCTACGCTTCTATTATGCCTTAGAATCTCTAAGACACACCTATTTATACAATACCATGGTCCACGAACCATGGGTAGATCTTCAAAAAGCTAACTTAACTTACATAAAAGAGGGTAAAAACCCTTTTTGACTCTTTACTTAACTACGCACTCCGTGACCACAATTTGGAGAGACTTTCCATATTTTTACATACAACTTGGGCTTTTTCCCCAAAATTGACCCGGGGGACCCCATCTCAACAAGCCAATAGGACAAACACCATTCAGATTGGTATATGGTGTTGAAGCTATAATGCCAATGGAGAGTATTGTGCCTAGTCTATGCATATTAGCTCTCACAGGTATGGCAGATCGCGAAGCCTTGGAAGAACAACTCGTGTAGCTGATGGAGCTTGAAGAAGACCAATTTTGGCTAGATTCCATCAGCAAGTACAGAAGGAATGTGAAAAAGCATGGCATGATCACCACATCAATCTTTGCATGTTACAGGTAAATGATCTGGTCTTCTTATATGATAGTAAGTCCACTAAATTTCCAGGTAAATTTCAGATGCATTAGTTGGGGTTGTATATTATCAAAGAAATTACAGAGGGAGGCACACCTTAGCTCACGAAGCTGAATCGAGAAGCTTTTCCAGGGAGAGTGAATGGGAGAAGATTGAAGCTATATATAGGGGATCCTACGTAATGACTATATGGTAGCAAGACAATCTTAGCACTCCAGGCAGTTTCAAGGGAGTGCGGGGCTATAAACTGCATGTATAGGTTTGGAGGACTACGTAGTAGGCAGGCTATGTGGAAAATGGTGAAGTTGCAAAATAAGAAGCTTTGTGCAGGAAGTTGTGCCATGGAGGAAGGTGCCACGAAGTGCAATAGAAAATTGATCATTGGAGTCATTGTTCATGAGTTGACAACCAAAATATGGTTAAGGGGATCAGGCTGGCAACATTTAAGGAAAAAATATTTGAAGATCTATCATGAAAACAACATTAATTGTAAGAATTTGGGGGGAACAGTGAGGTTTGAATTCAAAAGGCCCTACAAATTACGCGTGCCAATCCAACAAAGAACACTTTGAACCCTTAGAGTTTTTGCTTAAATTTGTTGTCCATTTCTTGTGAGTTGAGTGTTTTCGGAGGAATTATTCACCCACACAAACATTTCTTTGGAAGCCCGTGAGTTTTTTTATAGAAAGGATGGCTTGCACCAAACCCATTGAAGCCTTGAGTTCAGAAGCAATTGTATCTGACACTCCAGAACTTGAAATATCCAATGTCGAAGCTATGCCTACGTACCCACAGAACCATGCTCACCAGGGCCAAAATAGTCCATGGCGAAAGACAACCAACCTGCAGCCAAGGAAAAGCAGAAAAATCCAGTGCAGATACGCACTTCCCCAAGGAAGCATACAGTGACAATAGTCCAAAAGAAAGATAAGAAGCCAGCCAAAGATAAGCATAATGTTGTAAACCTCGAGGTAGAAGAAAGCTAGGGAATGGAGGATATTGACATTGATGGCGTAGAACCTATAAAAAATCTCCCTCGGTATATCCCTCTTAGAAAGGGAAAGGTGAAGTTTACTAAAGACCCAGAATCAGAGAAAGTCACGATCTCCATGCCCCTGCTACCTGAGTAGCTACCTTTTGAAGGTCTGCAACTCACTCGAGCTCCACTATTGAAAATGGAGGATTGGCACCTCGTGGATCATGCTAAGTTCCCACATTCAGTGACAAATAAGTACATGAAAAGAGTTTACTATGAAGAAACGGGTGTGAGAACATTGGAAATGAAGGAATGGGTTGATGGTGTCAAGCAATCAGGATTCCTCAACTTGCTATGGGTGCCACATTACCACCGCACCTGCAATAACATAATTTTCATATGCCAGCTTCTCACTTTGGTGCATGATGGGTGTTTATGGCTAGGAGAGCCTATACCCATAACATATATTCTCATTGACAAGATTACACACCTACCATATGAAGGTCTGAACCCAACCAAGGAGTTTGGTGGAAATACGAGGGAGAAGAAGTTTGCAGAGTGAATGAAGAAGGATTATGAACTTGTAAAGAAGTCGCACAGGTACTCCATTTTATCTATTTGAGACCCCGTAGTTCAATTTTCCACACAGATATTGGCTAGAAAGGTGATGAGGAAGTGTCATTCAGATGAATTTTTGTTGCCCGTAGTGTCCCTCGCTACATAGTGCGCGAAGGATGTGTATTTCAACTGGTCCATGTAACTCTGTCAAGAGTTCTTGGAAAACTTTCGCGAGGACCAGGATGAAATCAAGAAATTTCATTACGCTTGGTTACTACTATCTATTTTGTTGGTTGTGTGGGAACTGCTAGAGGATAGCCATTTTCCTCCACTTGAAGAAGGATTGCCAGAGGAAGCACAGTTCACCTCCCTATTGGCTACCAATGACCTCGCACGGCTCACAGAGACAAAAATATTTTGGGTCCTGATGGAATCAATTCTCCGTATGGCGATTAACCAATGTCCATGATTTTCCCCAACCTTTTACACATAGCTGTCAACCTCCACAACATTCAAGGTTAACTTTCATAGGGTATTGATGAGCACCAGTATTGCAGCCAAGATGTTGTGACTCTTGGGGCTACCAAGTTCACTTCATCAACCCGGGGTTCGTACAAACATGGAGGTGACAATGTTGTATACACAAATATATGTAATGGGTCCACTCTTTGACAGTGCTGAGCTAGGGTGATAGACCACTAGGGTTTCTCAAACCAACCTTCTATTTATTTAGAAGAAGTTTGATTACCAATTGAAAAAGGAGAATTTTACCCTAATTGAGAGGATTGAAATGCTATCTACTTCAGTAATGAAAGACTGAAATAGATGCCTAAAACACACAACTCATATAGCTATTTGTTAAGATACCTTGCTTCAAAATAATGATAATTTAACACATGTGAAACCCTAACTAACCTAAGCATGAAATCTGATCTAAACAAGCACTTAACTGTTGTGCACATAAATAAGCATAACAACCTTTTTCTTTTTGTCTTTTTGTGAAAACATGAATGCTAATCCTTCTTGGTTACATGGCAGGTGGGATAGGTGTGGAGGGAGATGAGTGTGATGGGGCAAGTGGCTTGGGAGGAAAGAAGGAGTCTTCTCCTAGTCTTAGTGATGATTTTTTCACAAATCGGGCTCAAAACAGGCCACTATAGGTCTTCCTACAAGATGTCTACAAGATGTCTTAGTTCACCTACAGGATCCCTTGCTTTCCTACAAGAACACGACGAAAGCACAAGGAGTGATTTGGATAGTGGTATGGATCTTAGGGAAGGTGTGTGATGGAAGGAATAAGGAAAGGAAGTGGTTGGAACTCAACTGGAACTCAAACTAAAGCTCTATGATGGTTGGATTTGCTCAAGAAGAATGGCAAGTTGTCCTTTTGAAATGATAACTTGGATTGAGAACTTAGTGGCCTTTGGTGATCATGGGTGGATATGGTTTGGATGAGGTTGATGATATGAGGTCTTCCTGCAATTTTGAAACTCCTGCAACATACACATCATTGTTGGCATTTATCCATAAATCATTTCAAAACAAGAAGGGTTTACAACAATATAAGGAAACAAAATTTGCATCATTTATTTGACAAGTTCATGCATGGAAATGCTTGAAACCTTTTATGAAAGAAACATTAAATCTAATACAAAACTTAATATATTAGAAATGACAAGTGCAACCTATCTTCTAAAACTAAAATATGTTCACCTAATTAGCAGAAAACCCTAAGTTTCAAACAAAACTAGAATTCTGTCTTTTTGGGCTGAATGGGAGTTTTTCCCCAAACCATGGTCCCTGAGGTGAGGAATGAGGTAATATCCACCTGTTATCAGCCTTTTTTGGATATTTCCTTATCTCTCTAATGCTATTGTTAAAGCTATTCACAAATGGAAGCAAACTAATCAAATTCACCAATACTTGCAATGCAACAACGCAAAAGTCAATTTAATAGGTAATCTGTGAAATGACCTAAGGAACCTCTATTGCTAGGGTTGGGCCCTAACCCAAGAGCTTGAGCCCTCTGAGTCAACTCAGTGATGGATCAAGGGAATGCTCATTTTCATTAACATATCAAAAAATACATAAAAATGTTTGGTCACAATCCTTCAACTCGAAAATGCTTATCTATTTTGCATAAAAAATATGAATCCTAATGAGACTCTAGGCCTCTTTATTTATACAATTTAATTTGCCAGCAACTTCCTTAAATCTAGGGAGATTTGGTTCCTAATATTAAGATTAATTGGTTCTTAACTATCACTGGCTTGGCTATCAGTGATCCTCATGACTCGGCTACCTGCAACTCCAAGCTGGTGTGATTTGATTGAGGGATCTTCAAGTGTGTGAGGATTTAATGAGGGAGATCCATCCCCTATAATATCTCCTTCTTGTCTCATTCGAGTTCCTACACCTTAATTAGCTCTAGTTTGCTCCCAAAAATCTGCAATCAATGCACATTAGACCACTAGACATACATCTTACTTCTACTCATCTCATTAAGAAAAATATAATTAAAACATGTAAATAATTATGAGAAGAGTTGATTTTAGTAAGATTGGAGGTGTATTAAGGTCCATATATTTTACTCAATGTTGGGCCTCATCACTATTCCCATCAACATCTAGCTATACATTAGGTATACATCTAGGCGTGGAAGGACCTAGCACAGAAGTGGCATGACTTGCCATATTTGGTGACAGAAACCGATTTGCAAGAGGTAGTGGTGCGATGGCCAGTCGAGTGCTACGCCCCTTAAGTTCTAGCTTCTGGGCCAAGCATGGGTATAGAGAGTGCTTCCACGAAGAAAAGGAAGGAGGTAGCTAAGGAGGCTATATAGAACTTGGTTGCACAAAAAAGGAAGGATGCTGCAGAGAAGGCTTGGGTTGAGAAGGAACGTGCTACCAAGGAGAAGGCAAAATACGAGTAGTGCGAGACAAGGAAAGGTGACAAGTCAACTTTGCCGGAAAAAAAAACAAAAGATCTTATAGGCCAAGGCAATGGTGTTGAGAAGGGGCAGCACACAACCTTCATTTTGAAGAGGCATGAACTGGAGCAACAAGGGGGATCGCGAAAGAAGTAGAAAGATCATAAAACCTAGGTGGATCCTACGGTGATCACATAAAGAGATCTGGACAAGATTAATGTTAAAGTCGGGGACACTACCACAAAAGTGTTGTAGTAGCTGGAACATCAATACATGTAAACACTGGGAGGAGTTCAGAAGGATCTTCAAGAGTTGCAGCTCCAAGCAACCAAGATCCAAGCAGATATCAGGAAAGTGAGCGGTGGAATAGGTAGCTCGGCATGAGTTCAAAGTACAGGTGTGAAGATGATTCTATGGTCATAGGATGTGTGAGTATTCCCCTTGCCTGTAGGTTCATTCCATGCCGACACCAAGGAACAACACGCCCTCCATGACAAAGTCCCAAATATGGGCGTGAACCTTGCCATGATGCAACTGGATTCATTGCATGCATTATTACAGGGAGTCATGGAAGAGATTCACATCAGGGAACAACGATCACTTAGTGCTATTAGTGAAATTAAAGTTAATAATCAGTAGCTGTTCACCAAAAATATGCAGGTTTTGCAGGAGAAGGAGGCACTCCAGGCGCACAGTTCACGACTAGAGTCAGTAGTCACGGAGCCATGAAGAACAGTGCCGGAGCTTCATATTCCCGAGGACACACAACCACAAGCAAAGATTAGAAAATTAGCTACTGGTGTGCATGAAGCCAAATCTCAGGTTAGTCAAGTTTAATTTTAACTCAACATGAAGATCAATGAGCTGCAATTAAAGATGAATCCTGTGACTCCACCAGAGGTCCAAGAGCAACACGATGCCACAATCAGGAGTAGTATTTGAGTAAGCCATGGAGTTGGTCACCAATCTACAGGAAGATCCAAACCTGTAGACACGGAATACAAAGATCAGGGAGTTGCAGTGGAAGTATGATGAAGTTAGGAAAACAGTGCGCCTCATCTCACCAATGCAACGCCTTGCAAAAGGATAGATTGCAGAAGAAGGAGGCCTTGTTAAAGGCTAGATTACAGCCACGGTTGGAAGAGGCTTACCAAGTCACGACCACCATCCAAGATAGGCTGGAGGGCTTGTAGCAGATGCATCAGATAATGAGGCTGGCCACAGAAGGCCCAACTACAAAGAAATTAGTTGAAGAGGTCAAGTAGGCAGCCACACAGAGTGTTGCCTAGGTTGCAGTAGCTCAGGTGGAGGTGAGGGATCTTCGCAGTAAGATCTCAGTGCCAACCAAGTGACTCGAGGGAGAGTCACGATCTTTGTGTTTGGGGCTTGTTGGGATGGGGTCCCCTAGCTCAGTTTTGTGGTTAAAATAACACAAGTTTTGATTTATATGTGGTAACTAATGTAAATTCTCTATGACATTTCGAAGCGGAGCACATAGATGATTAGGCGTAGAAGGGGTTTTATCCCCTTGGTTATGTAATGTTTGAATTGGGTTTGAGACCCACCCATGGTCTTCAGACCATGGGATTGTATAAATAGGTGTGTCTTAGAGAGTCTAGGAGAGATATATAAGACAATCATGGATGTAATGGGTGAGTAATAGGAAAGTGATGGCGTAGAGAAGTGGGTTAGATAGGAGAGAAAGGCTCTGCAGTTGAGTGCGTAGAGGCCTAGGTAGAGTCGGCAGCTGAATGCATGGACCCTTGCAATTGAGTGCACAGGGTAGTTTAGAGTCTATAAAGTTGAACTGAAGATAAATAAATAAGATTACCTAAAAAACTATGTATATCCATTTATTTATGTTTACTTATGTTCATGATATATATTGTGGATTAATAATGTGTTTATGAAATATTGATCTAATGGTGTGCAATTCTATTGGATAAGACAATTTATGCAAGCATGTTATGTATTTTTACGAAGACTCTGGTGAATTATCTAATGTTTATTAATAACACAAGCTTATCTATGCGAGCCCTAATCTAGAATTGTTTTCTGATCCACATAAGTTGATAAATGAACCGATAAAGGTCCACAAAAGCCAATCCTAGACCTTCGCAAAGGTCTAAAGACTATTTGAATAGAGTCTCAGTACTGAACCCTAAGGGCTTATTGATCTATGTGAAGGTAGATATGAGGTGTTAAAAGACATCACACTCATCTCTGGATGCAGAAACTTGGTTCTTGCATCCCCCCATACTGCTTCAGGTGAGACTGTAGACTACACTACATGGGTTGTTGTCGAAAGGGTCAGTAGTGTATGGATTTGTTGGTTGGCACAACTAACTCTGAACCTATATTAGGACCCCCTAAGCAAACAATTCTCACGGGGTTTTTAAATTTTATCCAGAAATAATTTAATAAAAATGGTTTACTAAATTATTTACTACGGTGAAAGTGAATTTACTATGCTTAAGTTAATCCTACATGGAGTATTTCGATCAGCTATGAAATGACTAGGTGATGATTTTTTGGGTGAGAACAAAAAGGCTAGAGGAAACATCATCATACCATACCTCTAAAATCCATAGATGCAAGTAGAAATGATTGATATGGTCTTCTCCCTTTGTATTCTTTATAGGATAAAAATTAGATAACAACTTCTCTAGATGTATAGGCATTCTATGAAGGTTATCAAGAAGAGCGAGTGGCCCTTGGGCTTTCCAATCCAAGTCCTAATCAACCATGTATTCTTCTCCTTTCTCCTCCTCCTTTTCTGAATCTAGTGAGAATTCTCCTTTGTTCATGCCTTCATTGGTCTCAAAATTAGTTGTCAACTATTCTCCAACAATAGGAAAAATATCTTCCTTGTAATCTTTGTGAATGGGTGGAAGCGACTCTTGCAATACTATGTCCTCTGAAGACTCTTCTAATTCCTCTAGAGTGGAAAATACCAAATCTTCCATCCATGTAACCAATAAATCATTGCGATTTGTTTCTCAATTCTTTGTGTGATGATGAAGATTATGAGAAATAGGGAGTAAACTGATATCTTTCTCAAACCGATGGGTTATAGGCTAAATTACCTAGAGTTATTTGTAGGTAACCTCATAGGCCAACTCCGGACCATGCTGAGAAGACCCTCCTACTTTGGGAATAGTAGTTGGGATAGTGCTTAGGATATTACGGCCTTGTCCAGAAGATGAATGATTGGGATGTGATGAGTTATTAGCCATAGAAAACTAACTTCCCTCCTTCTAGCTCCAAAATGTTGATGGTGTTGAATACTACCAACATACAGGGGATCTCCCTGATATGAGGTCCCAATTACACCTCACACAATTTGGTGTAGGAGACCCATCTAGAAATATGGCTTAGTTGTTGTTTACTTAAATATTTTCCTTGGTTTAAGAAATTACCACGAGAGAGTAGCACACATGTGCTTTTGAACAAGAAGGAGAGTGTGCCTTGTGAAATGTTCGATTGTAGATGTATCAGGGTACTTTTAATGCAGGGGAGAAAACTAAGCCTCTAAAATAAAATTAATAGTATTAATCTAATGGAGACACATGCACATAAATGAGAAATAATAGTTGGACATCAAGGAAAGTAGCTCACATAGATGTAATAATTGTTAAATCATCACAACACATAGTTCAATTACTTTAGTAAATATGTAAGTCATCATAAATTGTAAGCATTAGAATAATACTCTCAGAACATATATGATTCATGCATGAAAATGTGTTGGACAAATGTGTTGGCAAAAGTTCCAAGATACATAAGTACAATGAACATCACTAGCTGCAATAGTGGAGCATTAGAGCCACTACTTGCTCCCCAAAAGTATTATCTCTATCTCTATAATGACTTGTTGGAGAAGCCAAAGTTAAAATTCCTTTTCTTGAGTAATGAGGATCCTTTTATAACTTGAGGCATGGTCTTGCATATCCTCAGACTCTTCACTTTCCAACTTCTAATGACCTTTGTACTTCTATAACTCTTGAACTTCCAATTGACTTTTCGAACTACATATGATTGTTGTACTTACATGTCTTTTGGAATTCTATACATGGTTCTTTTTCCATACATGACTTTTGGACTTCCACTTATTTGTATTTAAAATAATTATAGGATTACATCATATCTTCCACATCATCATGTGGTGATGACATGACAAGTCACTATCATTTTTTACTTGGACTCATAGTGGCTGATGACATAAAATTTCTTCAATAGGTGACAATATTGCCACTTGTTTCTTTGATCTTGCATGCAACTTCCATGTCACTGATATCTTCACCCTCCAAAGGGTCTTTTATCATATGGAATATTTTGAGTTTCTTTGATCACCAAGATTACAATGTGTTTTTCATTCTTGAATGCTTCCTTTGAGTACTCTCTTTGCCTAATCTCTTCATGGATCCTTTCCATGTTGCTTTGGAATACTTGTGACTAAAATAACTCATGGAAAGCAAACATAAACTTGAAAAATCTCCTATTCTAACATGTCCCATACATTTTTTTTGTTCGTGATGTAACAATGCACTCACAAAGGACAAGGGGAACTTTTGGGCGCAAGGGTGCACTGCAAAAGAGGGAAGTACTAAGAGCTTTGAGACTTCAATTTGTCTTCATGTGCTAAAAAAGAGAGAGAAATATTCAAGGAAGGGCATAAGGCACAATTCTGAAGGATGAAGGAAGATCATTTGGCATTCCAAAGTGTGTTGTGCACTTAAGCGAGAAAGGCGTAGGGCACATTGTCGAAGGATGAAGTGAGGAAGCTTTAGGGCTTGGAGGTGCGCTCATGCACTAAAGAGGTCAAGGAGGGTGTAGGGCACATTGTGGAAGCTTGAAGGAGAAAATCTTTATGGTGTTAGGGTGCACTCATGTTCTCAAGATAGTCAACGAGGGTGCAGGGCACACTATTGAAGGTTGAAGGAGTCATGATGATGTTTCGATGATGCGACATACACTCCACAAGGAGGAAATAATTTTTTTAGGGTGCAATTGAGAAAAAAGAATGGGAATGAATAGTCGAAGTGTTCTATGCACTCTTGGAGGGAATAGAGTGCACTTTTGAGAAACGAGGGAGTGCTGATAAGGGCTTAAGAGTGTGCCATGTGCTGCTAGCCTTAATCAGTTAACTTGTCCAACAAAAATGTTTCTAAGTCTGGAAGTAGAAAAATGGGCGAACATAATGAGTTTAGACATCAAATCAAGTGAGACACATACCAAGTCATTAATAAGACTTAGTCATGATTGAAAAATAATAAATTCACATCAAAAAACCAGTTTACAAACACTCCCCAAGTACAATAAAGAAAATGTGTACGACTATGACCAAAAGCATCATTTTACAATAAGAAAAGGTGTTACGATCATGAAGTGCACCAGATATGTTCTAAACAATGCAACAACACTTAGGAATGATCAAGAACACTTGAAACATGTGAGATGACTTGAAATGACACTTGATGTGACAGTTTGGTAGGCTCCAAAGTTTGAATGCAATGAAATTTTAGAGGGTGTTGTAGCACTGACAACGATGGGAAAGAGTGTTGGCATTATGAAACAGGTGTTGTCCTTGATGGAAACTCACTCAGAGGTATGATACAAGTATTGTCCTTGATGTAAACTCACTCAGATGACAGATCATAGTGCAACAGGTCAAGGGAGAGGTATACGTAGGATAATCTTGATGAAAGTGCATATACATGTGGGTTATCAGAACAAAAGGCACGTACATGTACACATGCAAGTTCACAAAAGGAAAGGCTCGTACATGTCAGAAAACTAGGTTTTGGTCCGTGGTATTTGGTCCATGGTATTTTGCTATTGGTCCAAGGTATTTGGTCCAAAGTGTTGACCCCAAGTATTGGGTCTAAGGTATTGGTTGTACATGGTTTTGGACCATGGTATTGAGAGAGGCCTAAACATATATAAGGAGAAGATCATTAGGCCAAGAGATGAAAAAGTGTGAAAAGTGATGAATATCTGATGAAGTGTGAGATCTAGTATGCAGGTAATGGGTTTGTGATGCTTTGCTCGATTTGAACCAAGGATGCACCCATGCGGACGATGATGAACGATGGATCAGGATCTTAAGGCTTGGAATGTTTTATCATGATATGGTTTGATCATGGATAGACTAGATTTGAATTACTGATGCATGTTTATTCTGTAAATGTTATGTTCTGGGTATAATTGAGGTTTGGAAAAGCTACAAAGTTATAAGTTAGAAATTGTAGATCTGTATGTGGGTTAGCTTTGGTAAAAGTGCATGTACATGCAGGTTGGGTTTATCAAAATAGCGTATACAATATGAAGTATGATAGTTTGAAGTTGCAGTTGGATCTGATTGTTATTGCAGAGTTTTGTTGTTTTTTCTATGTTCTGGTGATTGTGTTGTTAATAGGATTTCAGTGTTTCATTATTGGATGATTCAGAGATCAATGATGCAGGTGTAGTTGATGGATGTATTGCAGTGGTGATTGATTTTATGCTTGAATGTTGTTGATGGGTCCAGTATGAAAATTGGATGAAAAGTGGCCTTCAGATTAAGGTGTTGTGCTTCAAGAGTATCCAATATGAAAATTTATGAAATGTGGTCCCTCGAGGAAGAAAGAAGTTCACAGCCTTCTGTAGGCCGGTGCCTACGTACTGGTAAACATATCGGCCAGTACAAGAGCCAAGGGGTTGTAGCTCCCTTCTAGGAGCAGTTGGAAAATGATTGAAGGTTGGAGCCTTCAGTAGGTTGGTGCCTACATACTAGTAAATGGATTGGCTAGTGGGGGTTGTATCTCCCTTCTAGGAGAAGCTGGAGGATGAGAGAAGGTTGTAGCCTTCTGCAAGTAGAAGCCTGCATATTGGTATAAGATTTCATCAGTACATAAATATTGTAAAAAGAAGTTTCGTATTAAAGAAAGATAGAGACGAATTGCAACAGGTGGTTTTCGCCCACATTAGGTCTCCACCTTACATCATGGTGTTCATGTGTGTGATGATATGTTCTGTTTTACTGCACCTGTTTACTATTCTTATGGCTAATGAAGTTCTGATGCACTAATTAAAGATCAACATTTAATGGATTAACTGAATCATAAGTTTACTGTATATACGCTAGTTGCATTAGAGACATCTGCATGTACACGTATGTTCCCTTAACTGAATATGAATCTGAGTATGGAAATGAAAAAGTGTTTGATTTGCTAATACTAATTCACCCCCCCCCCCCCCCC
>APFE030942454.1:0-14813 GCA_000404065.3 Pinus taeda
TTGTTATGTCGGCTCTGGTTATGTTATGAGCCCTTAGAATCCTATATATAGAAAGGAGGTCTTTTCATTTGTATCATCGAAGAATTGTTCATTTATGGAATGTAAAGGAGGTTGCCCCCTCGAAGAGGCTGAATTCTAAGGCGTGGATCTCTCTTTTCTATCTTTTTGTGAGCTGGTTTCATAACAATCTACCTTGTGGAAAGCAACCATGAGTAAGCAATATGACAACTAAATCAAACTACAGTTAGTAATATTCTGATTTCTTGCTGATAGAGTCACTTGACCATAGAAAGAAACCATAAATTGGATAGTAGTATGATATCTAGATAGCAGAAAAATAAATAAGCAAATCACAACTTGAAAAGGACAATAATGAATTTAAACTTCAGAAAATGAAAGTTAGCAGGAAAGTCAAGATGATCTCATATGCCAATAGTTATCAAAAAGATGAAAAGTTTCCCGGGTTGCCTAAGAAAACCTGCAGAAAAGCACTGATCAGTTTACAGCTCTAACAAAACAAAGGTGAAAATATAAACAGCAGAAACATCAAACAGATAAAACTAAATGAAAAATTTACAAGGCTTCAGCGTGCAGGGGCCCTCTGCCACTTCAGCCAGTCAACCAATAATCACGCGGATGAACTCAGAAAAGTCTTCTCATGTATTAAAAGAGCAACATATAAAAAACAGTAGGGTGATAACAGCAGTTCGGAATTCACATAAACAGTTCAGAATTCACCTACATATCAAAAAGCTCCTTTACAACGTCCATCGACGCGTTATTTATAATGCCAAAATGCTAAATCTAATTAACAACTTCTACGCTATTAATTGCGTTGCTAAAGACACGTAGATCGCTTCAGTCGAGATCTAGTGTAACTGTCATCATGTTTCTTAAATCTTCAGAGTGGTTGGCTGTTAGATAAAGGTCTCGGGAATGATCTCCAGGTGTGTTGGTGCCTTCGTGAGCTGAGGACTGTGCCACGTAACATTCACGTGCTCAAAACAGTGACGTGCCACCATTGGACTCTTTGGTTGTCCTCGTCTTTGACCTTCGTTTACCATGGTCTTTCATGGATGCTTTGGTTGATTTGAAGGGACACGCTCCATGTATCCGCCACCTGGAGCTTGCCCATGTAGCTCATTTCTTCATAGGACACCTTTAGCGCAACTTTTAACAAAATAGCTGCGGAATCCTGTGCTGGCTGCAGAAACCTGTCCTGGTTGTGGAAACTGACAAGTTTCCGCAGCTGCATGAACAAAAAAACTAAACCAAACAACAGTCATAAGTATAGTCAGAAAACCATATAAAAAGTCCTTTTTAGAATATAATGCAATGATTTAACAATTGGGTGAATGAAGTGAGTGGAGAAAGAAGGCTAAGGGGGTGTATATGAAGGTGCAGGTTTTGAGGCTCAACAGAAATCACCAAGGGATTCTAGAGTAGTGAATGGATTCCCTTATTTGCTTTGCTAACCATTTGAGAATAATATGGAGATCATAGAGGAAATAGCTAAGTTGGGAAAATAAATCCCTAACTCTATTACATGTGTGAAGTAGAGTGGCTTTCACGTAGGCCAATTACCACTAAGTTGTAAGTTTTCACCTTGTGGTATCATGGCCTCGCTAGGAGGTCGGCAATTGTAAAAATCTGATGTGCATCTAAGTCTATGGTTGGGTTGGAAAGATTTCTTCCCATATTGGTTTACAACTTGAAAGTTCATATAAGTGTTTTCTCTATACATTTGACTATTCTTAATTTTCTCTTGAATAAATCTAGTAGAAGTTTATTACTATTTCATGTTTTGATAATGAAAATTGTGTTTATATGATTATAGTATACATAGATGTTCATGCAAATATGTAAAGCTATATTTTAGTTTAATATATCTTTGTAAAAGTGTATATCAATCCAATATTACATACAAAGTATAACAATAAAATTTGTGAGATATAAAATAAAAAAATAATTAATATATATTTTTTTAATTTTAGTTATTAATGGAATTGTGTATTGTATTTATACGTTTTTTAAACTATGAATTTATTTAGAATTGTATGTTAGTTTTTTTACCAGAATAAATTATATTTTTTAAATACTATGAGGTAGTTTATCAATTTGGTTATAAAGGAATAATTGTTATCTTTTCTATATAGATTTAATTATGGTAGGAGACATGGTGAACTTTGTTGTAATGAATTTTAACCTTATTGTTACAACATTTCTCATGGAAAAGAAGAAACAAGAGTTTGCTTTAAAGTTAATGGTCAAATTCATAAGTGCCCTAAATATGTAATAGTGGATTTTTTAATTTTCAATATTTTTTGTTTGTTCTAAAGTGGTAAAAATATCATAAGCTAATAGTGAATTGATAAGAAAGAGAGTTGTTAACCATATTCATAAATGTGAGGTTATTCATCATTTTTATTTAATGAAAATTGTTGTTATAGTTTAGTGATCCATAAGGGGGCATACTTTTAGTCTTAGTAGATTTCTTTGGGTCTTGGGTCATTAATATGTTTTTTCACATTTAAAAAGACTAACACTTAACCAATTATAAGTAGTTTTAAGTCTTCCTTTAAAGTCAAAAGAAAATTTTGGTGTAAATGGTATTGAAAAAAAAAACAAGTTTCCTTGTAGTCATTGTCCATAAAATGGTATGTCTTTTTAGTAATATCTTACCTTAATTCCATGTATAAAAGTACATTACTCCGGTTATAATTCATGTTCTTGCTAAAATCTGTTTTTGAATAATTATTTTTCATTATATATATAAAATTATTATTTAATTTGAAAAGCCAAATTATTGTTGAATACATTTGATAAGGTAGTTATTATCAGTTGTTATTTATGAGTGTAGGTTGATACATTACTGTTATTTAAGTACAGTCGTCTCATGTAAAGTAAGTTGTTGGTACTTCTATTGATGCATATGAACTTTAGGTCATTAGCATATTTGCTTATATTCAAAAAGATGAACTCATAGCTAACTAGAAATAGTTTTGTTATCTTAGATAACTAAAAGATAGTTTTTTTCTGATAACCAAAAGATAGTTTTAATGTAAATAATATTTGTGAAAAAACGAATTTATCTTATACAATCAACAATTTAGATTTTTTTGTAACTAGATGAATCGACAATTGGGTCAGTCTTGTATGTCTGTGACATGGATCGTTTCTACCACTATACCTTTCAGGCTTATAACTTGTGTTCCTCTCCATAAAGTAAGTTACAAGAAGGGGATTGAATCTTGGATCTCTTAATTTCCACCATTTAAGATCACTTCGATCACCAATTAAACTACCCCTAAGACAAAATCATCATCAATATCAAAATCACATTTCTTTCTAATAATATCTAATTTAATTTCTAAATAAAATTATAAAATAATTCTAATTTAACTTCTTACCTAAATAATTTTTTTATAATTTTCCCTATTAATTTAATTAAAAAACATATATTATTGTTAATGGCGTATGTAAAGATTCTATAACACTTTCAAGGCGGGTCTCCCGATCATGCATTGCTATCGACCAGAATGATGACAATTTGAAACACAATCCTTCCACCCCACCAAACAACTTTTGACAAGGATGATGGCGTTTTGAAACACAATCCTTTAATGCCCACCAAACATCTTTTGTCAACGTAAATGAAAGACGTGCCCCAGCAAAAATTATATAATTGAAAAAGGTGATGCAATTGGAGACAAGAGACAAATATCAAAAGTAATAACGAATAAGACAAGCTTATGATCGGTAGTATATGATGTCTTTCTTTTATTATAATATAATAATAACTAGCATTTGCACCAGATGTTGCAAAGAAAACGTCGTAAGGCATAAAGTGTGGAAATCCATTCTGTATAGTCTCTAGAGAACAAGAGAACCCACCATAATAGACATTTGCCAAGCTTCCATGTGGAATGTAGTCATAAACAAACAGTTTTTCCTCTATACCCCAATAGAAAGCTCGGAGGCGAACAATTTTGGGATGTTTAACCCTACTGATTGCTTTAGCTTCTGCTTCAAAATCCTTGTACCTTTCCAAACCACCATCACCAAGTTGCCTTACTGCAAAAATCTAGCCCATCTTCTAGAACTGCCTTATACAATATAGTATAACCGTTGGCACACAGATTAGAATGGTATATTAGTTCAGATATGATGACATGGATTGGTATCCTAAGGTCAAAAAAGCAATGAGGTACAATTTTGAGAACCTAACCAATCAAGTTATTCTGCAATGGTCCATCAGAAAGGGTTTTCTTTGTCCAATAAAACATTTCATCGCAGCTAATGCTCTAGGTTAACTAGATTCAAGTGCAAATCGAAGGAATGATCATTATCAGGTGCCTACAAGATGTTTTAAAATCCACTTTCTAGATGACTCTGTGCTCTCTCTAGAATTAGCCCGATCTTTGGATATGATGATGTGTTGGATTTGGCCCAAGTTCGAGAAAGCAGTGAGCATTATGTCCACCAAAGCATCTGTTAAGTTTCACGCTGGGCATCCAGTCTTAAGAAACAAGTTACAACTAAATCATAATTAACAATTACATCTGAGTCAGGTGATTTTTTATTCAAACATGGATGGCATAACAATGTTGACAATGTGAACATGGAAGAACTTCTACAAGCTGGTGTTGAGACAACGCCCAGTCAACCCAATGGAAAACTAATTAGGTTCTGATGGATGTGCAGCAATCACAAGCGGATAGACATTGCCACTGCACATATAAATCAACACAAATCCAAAATCTTGCTTAGAATTAAAGACATTGACAGACATTTCAAATCTTGAACATCTTAAATATCTCAACATAAATGGGTGCATCAAACAGGAAACCGTGAATCCTGAAGGCTTGAGATCACTAGAAAAACTATGCATGGAATTTTTCTTAGAATTAAACACATTGACAGATCTTTCATATCTTAAACATCTTAATTTTCTCAACAAAAATGCTCGTGTCAAACTGGAAACCCTGAATCTTGAAGGTCTCAGATCACTGAGATCACTGGAATACCTGATATAGTATCTGATATGAAAAACCAAAGCCAAATTCAAAACCCGTCAATAGCCATTGCATTGAAAAAGGAATCAGATCATTAAAATATAAGTGAAGATCATAAAAAATATTTACAAACCATTCAAAAGAGGTTAAAAAATAGAAAGTCTAAATCAAGTGTTTGAACACTGCAAACAAACCATTAAAAGAAAGGAAATTACGGAGCATAAAATCACAGGATGTGATGTAGCCTCTTACCTGAAGAGAGGAAGTTGAGAAAAGATACTTGGATAAAACTTGGCCTGAGAAACATAAATGAAAAACTAAATCCACATTGAGAATTGCAGACTCCCCAAGTTCTATGTAAAAATGCTGGTTTATGGCTTACTATGTAGGATTCCCTAAGGCTCTCCTTCCTGGAAGGTGATTGATAATCAAAATGAGTACTAAATCGTTCCATGTCAAAATTCCTCTTTTTCAAGAGTCGTTTCTGCGTGGTCTTGAAACGAGCGTGGAAGAGACCCTCAAATGTTCACATAAAACAAAGAGGCCCTCAGTCGGACATTTCTGTGGAGAATTCTCTTATGGACATGTATGCCAAAGGTGGGAGTATAGAGTTTGCACAATGCTAGTTTGACAAAATTTCAAACAAGAAAGTGGTTTCGTGGAACATAATGATATCTGGGTATGTCCAGAATGGGCTGGCCATCGATGCCTTGATACTCTTTCGTAATATGGTGGCAGAAAACGTGACACCAAATTGTGTAACTGCCGCAATCGTGCTTCAAGCTTGTGCACATTTGGCATCATTGCAGCAAGGTATGTCAATACATGGTTATATTCTTAGAAGGCATTTGGAGGTCGATGTTTTTGTGGGAAATTCTCTGATAGATATGTATGTTAAATGTGGCAACATGGAGATGGCTCAGCAAGTTTTTGACAAAATGTTAAGAAGTGATGTAGTATCATGGAGTGCAATGATTACAGGGTATACCCAAAGTGGACATGCCAAAGAAGCCTTAATGATAGCCTTATCATTATTTCAGAAAATGCAACTAGAAGGGCTTCGGCCCAACTCCTCCACAATGGCGAGTGTGCTTCCAGCATGTGCTCATTTGAAAGCTTTGCCGGAAGGTAAGTGCATCCATGGTTGCATAATTAGAAGAGGATTTGAGTTTGATGTCGTTGTGAGCACTACCCTCGTAGACATGTATGCTAAATGTGGGAGCATGGAGATTACAAACCAATTATTTAACAAGATGCTTGAAACAGATTTAGCTTCCTAGAATGCAATGATTACGGGATATGCCCAGAATGGACAAGCCCATGAGGCCTTGACATTCTTTTACCATATGCAAGAGGCAGATTTGAAGCCTGACTTGGTCACCACTGTGGGTTTGCTCACTGCATGCTCACATTTGGCATCTCTGCAATGAGGTAATTCAATCAATTGTTACATAATTAGAAATGGGTTTGATTCAGATGTTATTGTGGGTACTGCCCTTATAGACATGTATGCCAAATGTGGGAATATAGATTTTGAACAGAGAGCATTTGACAAGATATCAAAGAGAGATGTGATTCCTTGGAGTGCAATGATTGCTGGGTATGGGATGCACGGGCATTGTGAAGAAGCCCTGCATCTATTTTCCAAAATGATAAATATAGGTATAAGGCCAGACCATATCACCTTCCAATCAGTTTTATCTGCGTGCAGTCATGCAGGTCTGGTGGATGAAGGTATGCGATACTTTGATTCTATGATTCAAGATTATTGCATCACGCCCAGTGTGGACCATTTTGCATGCATGATTGATCTTCTTGGTCGTGCTGGACATCTAAGTGAAGCACAAGAAATAATTGAAAGAATGCCATTAAAACCCAACATTAGTGTGTGGGGGGCCTTGCTTAGTGCCATCGCAACATAAAGCTGGCCCAATATGTGGCTGAATGTCTTTTTGAATTAGACCCTAAAAATGTTGGCTATTATGTTCTACTTTCGAATATCTATGCTGCATCTGGGAGATGGAATGATGTAGCGAAGGTAAGGACGATGATGAAAGAACTGGGGCTGAGAAAAACACCAGGATGCAGTTCGATTCTGGTAAATAAGAGAGTTCATGCATTCTTTGTTGGAGACAGATCACACCCTCAATCTGAGAATGTTTATGGAACTTTGGAGACCTTGGTTGGGCAGATGAAAGAGGGAGGGTACATACCCAACACTGACTTTGTGCTGCATGATGTGGAAGAGGAGGTGAAGGGACAAATGCTCAGCAGTCACAGTGAGAAGTTAGCCATTGCATTTGGGCTTATCAACACAAGCCCTAGCAATGCTATAAGGATCACCAAAAACCTTCGTATGTGTGGTGACTGCCATAATGCTACCAAATTCATTTCCAAAATTGTAAGACGAGAAATTATTGTGAGGGATGCAAACCGTTTCCATTATTTCAGAAATGGATTTTGTTCCTGTAAGGATTATTGGTGACTCTAACAGAGGCAAGCAACAAACATAACTACACAATATAAACACCTATGTAGATGTTGTGGGCCAGTTTGGGTTGCTTCTATTTTCACTACAATGTAATGTCTAGAAATCTAAGGTGTAACAAGCAACTAAAAAGCTGATGCATAAGTTGCCTAGACTGATCATTGAATGAAATAATGAAAGCATTGTCTGTCATGAACTCTGGCAGATGTTGTTCTGACCCAACTACTTAGTTTAAACCACAAAAAGTTGAGATTGTTGTTCTGAGATTTTAAAATTGAAGAGAGAAATATTCACGAGGTTTTTTTATTAGAATGTTTTAATAATTATGTTTGTTTTGTGCATGCAGCGACGAAAATAGACTATAATCTTTCATAGGGTTTTAGGCTCAGAACAGAAAATTTACATGAAGAGTATCTCAGCAGTCTTGGTTATTTCATTAATCTTCAAAATAATATATATATAGTGGTATTCTGGAATATAAATATTCAAATCATTATACCTTATACTGCTTAAATATTGAGTATTTAAACATATACTCAATATTTCCAAAGCTGTAAAACTAGGACATCATAATTGAGTTTACAATTAAGTTGAAATGAAACTGGATTCAACTAACATAAATCCATTTTAACCCCAAATCTATTAAACTCTGAAAAAAATTAAAATACTAAAGGTGCAAACCTCTCAGCACTAAGGTATGTATAAAGTCAACCTTTATTAAGTCGGCCCTTTTTTAGTTGTTATGCAAAAGTAATGAACACCCCCGAGCATGCTATAGGGCTCCTCGTTTCTCTCAGTGTAAAAATTCTGATCATTGACTTAAACAAGAAAAATACAGATCCCTAATGAGAATTGCAGAACAAGATAGAATAGATAAAGGAGGGGTGTGAAATCTTGAGGCAATCTACTTCAACCACATCAGATGATCTGCCAATCAAGTTGCCAATTGGCTGGCAAACAGGACAGGATCAACTACAATAGGCAATCAAGTTTTGAATATTGATACCATTAGAAAGAACTTGGTACATGATCTTAAATATTTGGAATAGGATCGGAGGTAGTGAATCAGTGATCATTCTTCAATAAATGAAGATAGGAGATGAATAGAGATAGGAGATGAATAGAGATTGTTCATTGCCTCCAACTCATGTGGATCGATCTCCAAGGTATGATGAAACAGGGATTGTAATGAAGGCCGTAGCCCAGATTCCAGAAAGAAGCCCAATGAATATGGAGGGAGGGCAAAGATAATCAACACTCTATACAACATGCACCTGTATGTGGGCAAAACTCATCTTCCATTCTGGTGTGTGTCATAATGTCAGAATATAGTAAAATGGGAAAACATGGAAGGCCAAGAAAAATGGACAATAGCTCTATTGACCGTTGTCAATAAGAGAGCATATATCCGTCCCTAATCCTTTTTGGTACAAGACAATGGTTCAACAAACTCATGGAACCTAAGGGACTACTAAGGAAGGAGGTACAACTTCTAAATTCTAATCCAATCAGGTTTGCACGCAGAGGAACTTCAAGCAAGCCAGGTAATATGGAGCATAGATTTTATAACCTGGATTAGATTCTGGCAAAAAGTCTATCAAGCCTAGGCTCCAGACTGGTTGAGCTAGTTGATATTTAGATGGTATTGACAGGAACTCCTTCAAGTTCTGTGCAAAGTATCTGATTTCGGACATAATGCACAAAGACATAAAAGAAGATAAATTCAACAATGCGGAAGATCAGTCCCCCCTTCAGTCAGATGACTGCAATACCCACAGTCGGTGGGATAAACAGCCTCCAACGTAATTTATGGACCTACTCTACTATGTGCCATGGAAATCTTAATTGAACTTTCACTTTAAATATAACAGTTCTGTTTAAAATTTTATACTGCTATTAACTATATTAGTTAGAGGCCTATATGTGTGGAAAACATTACAAATTATGCATCTATATTGGTGGACCTGCCTTATATATTACTGGTAACAGTGAATAAGAGGCAAGAAAGATCGTAACAAAGAACCCATATTGATGAATTTGGGTATTGAAGATAGTATGGAATAAATGATGGCTACAAAAACTTACTTGGGGTCGGTAAAGCCAATGGTTATTCCCAAACCGCCATTAAGCTTTAACGGAACAAGCTTTTCCAAGAGTTCCTGGGTTTCCGATGGATCTGCAATTTTTATAAATAAATCAAGGCATTTTCAATGTACATCCAAATTAAGTGTCTAGCAATGCTAAGAGAGATATCCTATCTAGACATTTGAGACGCCAAAATTTAATTGAAAAATATTCAATCTACGCATGGTTTAAGTAACAGATCACGGACCTTAGTCGGGGTCTTGATTTTTTTCCATTCAGTGATCTCTTCTTCGCCACTGCATTCATCAATTCCAACAAATATTACTGGTTAGTCGAAGCCGCAGATTAGGGGGTCGAACCCCCGGGTAGACAAACAGAGGCTTCGATTTAAAGGCCCGTGAATTAGATAAACAAGAAAGCGTTCCTCACCCGTGGAGTCCATACAAATCTGCAATAATTCTTTACGAAAAATACAGGCATTGGGAATCTGGCGCAGTGTTCTTTTAAGGTCATCCATCTGGACGAGCCTCAACAGTCTCCTCTTTTCCTCCGCAGACATCTGTTCCTCCGGCGGACGGAAATCCAAACGCAGGTGGCCCAGCAACAGTTTATCTGCGGGGTCTCATCGTATATTAGTCTAATCAATTAGATGGATGAGATTATTTTCATCGTCTAACATTTAAATCAAAGGCTCATAAATGTACACGTAACCCAAGAGGAAAGTTGATTTCAAAGGGAAACGCCTTACTAGCGTAATGATTGATTCACGCCGTTTGAAAACTGTAATTTACATTCAAGGAGCGGAGGGGTCACTAGGGAAGAAGAGTGTATGTGGGGAGCATGAGAGGTGGGAAAAACGTAAGGATCCATGCAACTTGATGGGCACTTCTATACATTTCGCATATCAATTCATTCACACCACCAATACAGGCACGTTTATACTCGTGTCATATCAGTTCAGCCGCACAAATAACTGTAAAAGGCATTGTCCTATGAAAATATTTATCAGAGCTTCCTATGCATATATTTGTCAAACTTTGCCTTTTATAAAGGAGACATGTATTATTACCCGAAAGGAGAGCGTAATTATGGATGTGGGGCCCAAGGATTTAGGCGATGAGATCTCAATTTGAGAAAAGTTTGATGATCCTTTGCCAGGTTACAACGTATCATATCTGCCGACAATTTTTTTTTAATGTTATAATGATTAGTGACGAGTCCGGCCTCATAGATTAGCTAAGCCCATGCATCTCTTAGGGTCTTCTTTATGCCGAAAATGGTATGCCCCACTACATTCATTATAGCCAATTTGATTTCGTAGGGTCGGATGGAACTACTTGAGGAGATAAATTTATAAACCATAAAGAAGACCCTGCGTCATGTACAATGATATCTTCCACGAAAGATAAGTTTGTTTCCAGTTATATAGAAACATGCAACATTAATAAAAAAGGTGGGGGCCAAACATGATTATGGCTATTCACCAATAGGATGTGTACACAACAAGAACTTAATGGAGGAGGTGATGGCACTAACCATACAAATCTTGTTAAATGTTTTTATGCGAAAGAAAATAATCACTGGCAGGCTCTAGTTACTATTTTCTAATTCCAAATCCAACTCATGGGCCCGTCTTCGTACAAGCATTACTTAAATGTCTAATCTTCCATTGCCATTTGGTTTCCATTGTCTATTATTATAAAACAAAAAACAAAGTTCTTTCTATAGAAAGAGAGTTTTTGTATTGCCACTCAGACTAAAGTGCGCATATTATTTCAAAATACGTAACATAAAATGTCAACGCTCTGCGTATATTCATATTTATACATGGAAATGGAAACCATGAGAGGGTGAGATATCAATCAAATGCTTATGCACGGAAAGCAACATCTCTGGGAAAGATATTCATAAAATGGCATTCAAAGTAATATTAAAGTAAGTAATATATGGGAAGATATTAAGAAAATGTTATTCAACAGTAATAATCTTAATATAATACTAGAGGGAACTATTTATTTTAAAATTTGTTTAAATTATTATATTATTATTCATTATTAAAAGAATTATGATTGGATGTTTTTGTTAATATATAAGGTTGATTTTAATTAGTATTATGAGAATGTCTAAATATTTAAAGTATTTTTGTAGATTATAAAATTAAAAGTATTTGATTCAATCCGTTCTTATAAACTTTATTTTAACAAGCCTCTTCAATTTATTAGGTGGAAGCTAAGAAATTTTTGTGTTTTTAAGGATTGATAATAATATATTTTTGATAACGAATTTTATTAAGATTTATTATGAATTCTGGTGATAGAGTAACACACCCCATGTGAATAATAAAAATCTAAATGATAATATCTAAATCATATTATTAAATTATAAAAGTAATATTATTTTTAAAATAGATTAATTTATATAATTGGAGATATTGTTCTTGTATCTATTGTAAAAGAAAATTATGAATAATAAACATTTTTAATTAGAAGAGACAAAAATAATAATAAGGCTCATATTGTATTTTTTCTTTACAACATATTTTATGTATTGAACCATTCTCTATGTGTAGCTAAAAGGTGCAGAAGTGTCTAGGTTCCATCTGAGGCCATGATCAACATGATATGATCACCATGCAAAGAAACACTGATAAAACCAATACCTATGTGCTCAAAAGTTGAATTTTCTACCATAAAAAGCTCAAGAAAGGGTGAACAACTACTAGCTTATTTTTGAAAAGTTTTTACTTGCAAACTAATCTCTAACTCCCCTTATAAATACTCATGAAATCATTTAGTCCCATCTTCCATTAATGAATATTTAAGTGTGATTCTTGCTATATCAATTACATCAATTACATAGTTGTCGTTGACCTTATTTTCCTTCAATATGCATCGAGAAAACTCATATTTGCAACGATTCCATGTGATAGTCCAATTCACTACTCTACATTGTGATTATGTTGTTTCTTTTTTATACTGGTTGAGGTTATAACAAATTCATTTTACATAAAAGATCAATAATTATTATGACAAAATGTGACATTTTAATAGAGAAATAAAAAGAAGAATTATATAGGAGTTGTCTATATGTGAGACTTTTTGGAGTTTCCAATGGATTTTTGGCTTGAAAAAAATCTGGTCAAATGTTGATTTGTGTTGTTTAAATTAGATTCTTGATTTCATATATGGATTTAGCACCCTAAAAAAAACCCTTAAGGCACTTAGACTATGAAAAATTTGTTAGGATATTCCGACACGTAGGAATAGTTAAGTATAACTTGGTCTAGTATAGAGGTAGGTAAAGTGTGTTTCTTTACTATGTACATTTGTAACTTACAATCCGACGGTCACGATATGTAGTGATCTGACGGTTCATTCTCTCATCGATATTACCGACACTTGATCCGTGCCTTGACACCCGATTGGTCCATGAATTCTATTTAAAGCGCATGCAGGGTCATTTGTAGGTTCACTGTGCATGAGAGAAGCTTATGTAAATTTTCATTATTTTAATAATAAATTGCCTGTAGTAGCCACGTTGGCGTAGGCCGTGGACTGTTTCCCTCTCTGAGGGTTTTAACCACGTCAAAATGCTGGTGTATTGATCTGTGATCTGTTTGTCAGCGGTGTCCTTTTGGTGTTCTCTCTGAGGAACTTACCCTGTAAATTCCTACATGGTATCAAAGCCAAAGGTTTCGAGTTTGAAACACACTTGGCTCACATTGGGGGGGAGATTGTTGTGCTCCCTGTTAATGGCGGTGTTGGACCAGTGTTGATCCAACACTCTCGTGTTTCGTGGCATGTTCTTAGCACTAGTGATATGTCTATTTACTAACACCTGCGGGTTTTGGTGTAACGGCAATCGTGACTCCAACAAGTGGTATCAGAGCTATTTGAGGCCCGTGTCCGTTGTTGATCCAAATCTGAAGCCGGTAGAACTTCATGCGACTGCCATCTCCTAGATTTGTTGTTTCTGACTGCTTTCAAGCCAAGAGGACTACTCTGTTGTGTTGGTAGCATCTGTTCCAGTGAGGAACCCTTTTTGTTTCACGCGAAAAGGTTTTTGGTAGCCCTAGCTGCGTCATCCTTTTAGATCTGGAGGTATACAGTGTTTATTTGCAGTTTACTATTATTTTCTCTCTGTTTATTTCGGTTTCGGTTTATTTAGCTATTTTGTTTTACTAGATCTATACCTTTCATTTCTGTGTATGCTCTTTGCCCTGCGACTCTGTGCGATCTGGGCAAATCAGAAACAAAAAGGAAGAATTTTTCTCATGCGTATGCTCTTTTCCCTGCACCTTAGTGTGATCTCGGAAAATCAGAAACATTGAGGAAAATATTTAGTTTCCGGATAAAGCTAATTTTGAGCTGTAAGGCTTGTTTTTTTTGCATGTCCGTGTTGGGTTTTGTGTTTTTGTTTTGTAGGGAGAAAAATAACTTTCTCAAGCAAGCACGCAATCCAAAGCATTCGTGACTAAAAGAAAACAAAGCACCATATACTATTTATTTTGTATAGCTCACTTGGTTCAAAGCTAATTTAAAAGAGTAGAGGTCTTGGATTCAAATCTCTTTTTTGTTGAAAAATGAGCTTTTTTTTATTTCCACACATTCCCACACTTTGCGGGCGCCTTCATCAACTTTTTTTAAAAAGGTCATAACTTCTTCTTCCGGAAGTTGTTTTCAGAACTGTTTTTTTTTAACCAGCCTAATTTTTCGAGATCTTTCCATTGGAACACTTAGTTGCAGCATATCCAGCTTCCGTTTTTGTCAAATGGAATGTTCATGCCAAGTTATCCTTGACAGCACCAACTACTTCCAATGGTGGTCCTACATTGTGCATTTACTTAGAATTAAAGGTCTTTACCGAATCGCCACAGGCCAAGAAACCAAGCCAAAAGATGAAGAGAAAGCAACCAAATGCGAAAATAGGCAAGATCAAGCACGTGGGTTGATAGGGATGTCTATCTCTCCCAATCTTAGATTCCATATTGCTGAACTTGATACTCCTAATAAAGCAATGGAGCAACTTACTAATGTTTTTGCAATAAAAAATGAACTTAGAGCCCATAAGCTTGAAAATGAGTTGCTTACATTAAACCCCAATGATTTTTCTTGCATTGAAGATTTCTTGTCCAAGTTCAAGACCATTAGACTTCTTTTGGAAGGTGTTAAAGTTAAGAAAGCAAACAGTGCCCTTATCTATTGCATTCTTTCTAAGTTGGGACC
>APFE030942458.1:0-24172 GCA_000404065.3 Pinus taeda
TACAAATAGTCATAGCAGAGGTTCAGGAAAAAGCCACAGTAGAGGACATAAGAAAGAGGATGCCAAGATAAATGGGATTGTAAATGATGATGTGATGCTCCAACAATGCTACAAAGAAATTGCACTGTTGGAATACTGGTTGGAGAATCCAGGATATGACAGGGAAAATGCAACAGATGGAAGAGTTCAATACAGTGAACAAATACAGGAAATTGCCATGGACGCAGATGACATGGGAGGAAGACTGGTTGACAGTGTTGAGAATTATTCAAAGGATTCTTTGAGAAGCTTGGATCAGCATAATGATGTGCTGATAGTGGAGGATTCAGAACAGTATGCTGAAATGCTGGCAAAGGAATACAAGGCATTAATGCCTTATGATTTTTATTCTAACCAGTCTTTTGTGAATGCAGGTATTGTTGCAGAATATTTGACTCAGTTGAGTAGTCAAATGCAGGAAGAAGAAGTTTTCTGTTCCAGAAGACAAGAGGGTGTGGATGATCGGGTGGCAGTCGGAATAGAAACAAGAATAAGAGCAAGAAGTCAGCAGGTAAGAGGACAGACTAAGCAAGCCATCTTAGCTCAGCAGGCAGCAAGAAATCAACAGTTTCAAGAATCATTGGACAAATAAATTGAGCTCATTAGAAGAATCATGTTGAAAGCATCTCAGCGGAAGGCATCAGCAAGGAAGGGAAGCAGCAGAAGCAGCAGCAAGATAAAAACAGAGACAGATTATGAAAGTGCAGCTAATGGAGCAAGACAGCATAAAATATGGAGACCTGGAGAAAAGCAGCAAGCAACAGCAAATGGAAACTTGCAGAACAAAGTATGGGATCCAGGCATACACAGATCCCAGCACATGATCAGGAGATCATGATTAATTTTAAGGTTGGGTGTATGATGCAGGAGCATCAAGACCCTCTTCATTTGTAATTATGGAATAAAGAGGGGGTGTGATTATTTTAAAATATTTTGTTATTTTTAATAAAATAGGGAGTATTTTTAGGCATAAAAGCAATATATGTGGATAAGGAAGGATTTTCTATTTTAGAACAAGGAAAAAGATGGGAAAAAGCCTCAAGATGCTTTTCACCATGTGTATGCATTGCATGTAGACTCTTAGAGAGTGATTTTAGGATTTTTTTAATCATGTTAAGTTTTATAAATAATGTAGCCTCAAGGACATTGAGGATGACAGAGAGTGGGAGAGAATGAGTGAGGATGAAGAATGAGAGGCCATGAATAGGCCTTGAATTCTCTTGTAAATATTTTATTTCCTAATTAATTATTATCATATTTTTGTGTGCATATGGTTGGTGTGATCTTAAGTTAGTTTTATAATTTTTAAAAGCCTATTAAATGGAGATAAGGAATAGTAATTATTGGGTGAAAGATTGTGAATCGAATGGAGTTCGTAGAACATACGGATGTGTGAAATTTTCCGGACATTGAGTTTTTGATTTGGTTAAAAGGTTGGATTGCATTCTCATATGCACAGCGTTTGAAGATCCTGGTTTAAGCGGGTTTACCCCTGCATCATTATACGAGTTAAATAAGTCAGGAAGACTTAGTTAGCTCAGTCAATTCGAGCTGAGGGTCACACTAGAGGCATGTAGAGTGCTCCCTAAGTTTTAGGGGGTCGTGTTGCAGTTTATTTTGAGTTGTAATTATTTAACTTAATTATTTGAGTTAAAATCAGTTTAACTAGTTCTAACTAATGGAGGAACTAGTGAAAGGTCCAGTGAATTAAATATGATTTAATTCACATGCAATGATCAATTAGATAACTGATAATTCACTATAAATAGCTCATGGATGCCAGTTCTGAGGAAGACCCAGTTGAGATTGGAGTTAAAGGGAAGTTTACTATGAGTTGTATAATTAGAAAGTTGTAGAGGTGGTGCATGGAGTAAAAAAAATGTCTTAGATGTATTCCACAATCATTATTGGGTAATTTCCTAATTAATAGGGGCTTAATTTACTTAGGGACCACACAAGCAAGGTAGGGCATCTAGAGCCAAGAAATTGGTTAAGTATTGAACCAAGCAAGCCTAGGATAGGGTGAGACAGACAAAGATAGTGCAAAGAGCTCTCAATCCAGAGAGAAACATTGTATTTTTTCATATTCTTTGACTTATGTAATATACAAATAACAGGGTTTTTAGCTGAGGTTGTCCCCAGATAAATATTTGTGTTATCAGATTGAAATTATTTCTCATTTTTGTTCATGTGATTGTGCAATCGTAATTGGTTTCCGCAATTTGTAGAGTACATTCAAGTATTTTGTTTTAGCATATTAAAATATCAGTTGAATCTACATGAATTTTCTACATGGTATCAGAGCAGGAATCACTATAGAAGAGAATAATACGATTTTTTTTTGAGCAAGTGAATCAAATTCATAGATCTATTCTTTAGGACAAACAACAGGATCATGATGTCTTTCTGTGGATTGAGACTCGAATATGCCCTTTAGGGTAGTTCGAATACATATCTTGGAAGTACAGGATGGAAGTAGTGTTGGAAGAAAACAAGCTAAATGATTTCATAGGCAGTGATATTCCTAGGTCTACAGCAACAAATGCTCAAAATTTGGATGCATGGAAGAAGAATGTAGCAAAGGCGAGAATGATTATGTTAGAAGGAGTTCAATCTATTGGTTTTCTCATCCTTGATATATGGTACATACCTTAATAACCATGGGAATTTGGTGACATATTCCTCATCTGATAATTTCCCCATCTCGAGTTCATAAAACGTCTTTTCTTTTCCATTGTAATAACGTTCAGACACATATTTCTCTATGAAGAGCTTTTCAAATTCTGTCCAAGTCAACTCCCTCTCAACAATCCCCATAACATACTTCAGATCTTCCCACCATATATTTTCTTTTACCTTCAAGCTGAAAGTGGCAACTCTAGCTTTCATATTTTCAAAATAGTTATGTGTTTTGAAAAACTTATCCATGCCCAACATCCAAGCTTTTGCATCCTCTACTTTCTTCATATGCCCATCAAATGTGAGTGGCTTGGATTTCTGAAATTCCTCAGGCATATAATCCTTTTTCTTTCTTGATGGATGATGATGATGGGAGTAATGATAGTGCCTCCTAGTAGTAGAACTGGATGATATGCCAGAATGATGCACATTAATGTTGGTTCCTTTGTCTTGGGGTGTTCAATCAAGCATATCCCTTCATGGTGTCCTCACTTTTATGCCTATGCCTCTTCGAAGACCTGCCACCCTCTGTCCCATTGGTATACTCAATTGATCCCCGAGGACTTGTTTTGTCTCTATGACTAGTCGTCATCTCTGACTGCCTCTGCCTCTGAAAATTTGAAAGACTTTGCAGAATGATTGCATTTATCTCAACATACCTCTCTTGGGATCTTACCAACCTCTCATTATCTACCTTGAACTCCTAACCTCAACCCTTAGGCTTCTGAGTGTAGCCATCCAATCTAGAGAGTGACTTCCTCCCCCTTGGTCGACTAATCTTTCCTCTTCATTGACCCTGAATTGTTCACTTTCATGCTGTGATTGATTTGAAGTGTACTATACCTTGCCAATCCTCATTTTTTATTTGGCTCGGTCTTATGATGCTTGTAATGTGTTTTTAATCACGCACACGATTAGATAACACAAATAGATAAATAAATAGACAAAATTATGTCCATGAATTTCATTCCCATGAATTTTCTATGGTGATCCCTGTTGTGTTAAGACAACCACACTAACATAATCATAATGTTGAGTATCTCATACACATTGATTACAATTCAAGTAATATAAGTTATTAGTGCATAATCATTAAAATAAACAACCAACTAGTCATGAGGTTCTACCCTTGTAGAGCTACCATAATGATCTCCTTGTAGAAAAATAACCATACTAACATATATCTTTAGCAATTTACCATATGAAGTTTGTAGGCAACCCAAATTCATAATTTATTACAGTTGGAATTTTTTTTAGTCAAGCTAACTATTGAACTTCTTGTTGTTCCAAAAGGTCACAAAGTTAATCAATATCTAGTTGGAGTTGTTATGAATTTATTTAGACCGAATTTTAATAACTAAACATTTTACTTAGGAATTTTATAATAAAAATCAATTGTCCATGATAAATCCCATCTAGTTTGAGTGTTGAACCTGGATGTTGATCTAATACCACCTGTAGCAACCCCCATCCCACCACTTCCTAGTGGGACAAGGTGTCACTGGGGATCCAAATCCTTTGGTATCGTTAGAATAATGGGATACTAAATAACAAACACACACACGCACACACGCACGCGCGCGCACACACACACACACACACACACACACACACACACACACACACACACACACACATATCGATGTATCCATTATTGGTGTTACGATATTCATTTTCCCTCGTGTAAGTGACAATTATAACATTTTGTTTTACATTTTCTTATACTTGATTATTCTTAATGGGCTTTATTATTATTTATGTTTGTATACTTAATTCATAATAACTTAATTGTTAATATTAATTAGATTAACTTGCCACATAAACCTAGTGATGCTTACATCCACGTCACTGCGTGTGGTTAGCTACACATTCGTCGATCTGATAACTCTCCTCTCTTGGCACCATGATCTATGGTTTGCACCGTTGTGAATTGCGTGCATGATAACCTAGGTTGGGATCATCGCAGTCAGGATTACGACTCATGGTTTTGATCCCACATCGAGAGGTCCACATCTCCTCTGCTAGATCCAACAATTTAGGGGAACTTCACCACCACGCCACCTTTTCAAATGACATCATGGGGAATGGGCATCACAACGTAATTCTAATGGGCCTTCCTCTGCCATCTCCACCTCTAATTGGTCCATGAGGGATAGTTCAAGATACTAACCTGGTAAAGTCGCCTACCCATGCCCAATCATGATAAGGTTGGATATGAGCGAGCCAATCAGGGCATGCCATGTCTAGGTATTCCTTCCATCCAATAGTATTGATGTATCTTATTGGTTATAAGTTAAGTATTCATGCAACTTCATTGCATCTCCATCGAGCATGGTCTCCTTCCACGTTTGGTTATAGATCTTCTACAATAAACTTGATTCAATCCAACTTCCCTACGTGGCCTTTATGAGAAACTAGCCCTTATGGGTGCCACCCTCTTTAGCTTACGCTTGATCAAATCCTCTTGAGTCCACAGGTGTTGTTAAATACCAAAAGGATCTTGAGGATATTGATGTCCCTCGTTGATCTGCAGACCAAGGTGCCCCGTTAGTCCTGTAATGCCATAGCCAACAACACTATGAAACTTGTCAAAGACTTGCAGGATTGCTGAAAATGCAAGGTTGATTGAGCCTCCACTGCAAGATCATGAGTTATAGTAGTTACAATAGGAAGTTATCCTCAACATCAAAAAAAGCCTCATAAAATTCCTTATAGGTTTGTGGCTAATATAAAGTACATTCAATGATATATGCATGCACATGCCCTGTCAATAGGTTTCCTTCGTTGTAACCATTCTTCTATAATAAAAGAATCCTTATGCCAATGGTTGTAATGATTAAATCTGGTTCTTGGAACCATTTCTAATGCTCTACCACTATATATTGTTATTTAACATGCATGGTAATAACATAGTCAAATATTTCATAACAACCATTCCATGCCAAGGATGTATTACACCTTTTTTGCTCACTTTTATAAACATTATTTCAGTGCAATATTTGCAACACATTAACATTACAATTATCAATACCATTACAATATAGAAATGTAGACACATATTCATTAACACAAAAAATACATGAAGCACTTATCTTGGAATATCCTGGGAAACTGAGTATGGGACAAGGAATCTCCACCCAACCTTAGATAAAGGCAACCAAGCTCACTTGAAACTATCACCCCTGAGCCAGATTACAAAGAATAAGTAGCTTGCTTCAAGGATAAAGCATCGTATGTTGGCTTAAATAAGGACTTCATATGACCTCCCTCCCCCACCCACCAACCACTCAACAATAAAATAAAGCGTAGGGAATACATAGGTCAACTTTTTCCACCCAAAGATATGAAGGGAATCTAGAGAGCCTCTCCACCCTTTACCAACACACATTGGTTCCACCCACATAGGGGAATCCATAACCCACCGTAAATCAACAATAATAAGGTTTCAAAGTCTATCCCTCCAAGATTCTAAGTACACAATCCTCCATCCACACCACTAAGGGGATCCAAAGAAAACCATCTCCACCCTCTGGCTTTATAGAGACTCGAAAGGCATTGTTCCTCACCAAGGAGAACCCGCCTGTCTACCAATCTTGCCAACCAAAATGGTTCACTGTCCTTCTTCTTTCTTCTTGTTGAATGCTTAATCCACTCTGGTTGAGTGAGTGAGTGAGTGAGTGAGTGTTTTTTATCTCCTCTTTGAATGATAGTGAGCATGTCTCTCCATGAGATCAAACCCCCTCTATTTTCTCTGGTGTTTCTCTTCTACGTTGGGATCGATTTATGTTTGTTTCTACCAACATAATCAACTTCATTAATTTAGATCTCATTTCCTTATAAGTGTTTCTCAAGGAAACATCGCATGTGCACTTCCTTGCAACCCAAATTAATTTCCTGACCAGTCCATTAAGGTTCACCAACCATCCCTTTAATGGTAGTCCCCAAAATAATTTAGCTTTCTGTACAAGAAACTCATTGACATCCCAATAAATCAACCGCCTCTTAGCTCTGGAATTTGTGTCCCTTGATTGAGTCCCCCTTTAAATATTATTTATGTAAAAATGTTTACAATCCATTTACAAGAGGCCCATGGTTGGGCTTGTCATAGTCCTAGCGTAACAAGACACCAAATTGAGGTATGTGCCCCCTTGTTGTGGAACAAAAGACCTCATATCTATAGTGATTTTACAAATTGATTGACATAGATCTATATACTATATGCCCCATCAAATTTGAACCTATCCTTTCCTTACAAATATCTTGTATACAATTATTTCATTTACATTATTGATACAACCTAGACTTCATCAATCATAAAGCGTTCTCAATTATTCTCAAACAGTCAATCTAATAAACCTAAGTAAACTTGGTAAACCTAGTAAACTTAGGTAGCCTAGTAAACCTAGTTGAGCATTGTTGACCATGATTGAGGATGGTTGACCTAGTAAATCTGGTAAACATAGATCAACCTAGTAAACATAATTGTTAAAGGATGGTTTCAAACAATTTATAATTTTAACTATGATAGAAACAATAATGTCACTAGTAACACTACTTTTAATTCAACGGTTGAATTTAAGATTTCAGTGATAATGATATCTGTTGTAAATGGAAACATTTCAAACAAGTTGTAATTTTAAGCTTGGATAAAAAAAAAAGAGTCTTTGCAATAACACCAATTTTTTATTCAAGTTGATTATAAAGTTTTTATTAACATCATTATGGATTGTGAAAAAATTTGTTGTAAAATGCTCTCACATTGTAACCCTAAAAAATGGATGATATTGAGAAGACAATTTTTTGAAACGGAAGTAAAAACCACTAAATACAACCTTTAAAAAAGAACTATGAAGGATTTCCGTCAAGTTGATAACCATGCTTAAACTAGCCATGTATTTTTTTAATTATATACATATTGTTTTGCATTATGACTAACATAATGGTTGATTGTTTGTAATGTGAATATCATTGTTACTTACTTTTCTAGTGCATTTCTAAGCCTATATATATATATATATATATATATATATATATATATAATATATATATATATTAGAAGTACAAGTACCTCATAGTGACTTTTTCACATCTATCTGAAAAAAGTCCATTATTATGTTAGATACACTTATAATCTATGCCTTTTGTAACTGTTGTTAAGACATAAACACTTTTTATACTAAAAATTAATTATGCATTAGTTGAAGGATTTAACCACAACAAGATACCACTCTAATATATGATGATCCTTATTGATGTGGTACAAGAAAATGGTACCTCTTTCAACATAGTATTTAATTGGTTATAATGTGTCCCAAAAAATTCTAAATAATTAAAATATATCACTTATAATAATGTATATATTCTATTATATTATAATTTTTATTAACCTAATAAATCATTAATTTTAATATAAATCATTTTATAATTTAAATAAATATAAATATCAATGTTGTTTATATATATTTTTAATTAAATATAAAGCATATTAAACTCATAGACATCAACGAAATGTATTTTGTAGTGGTTATATTTTGGTGAACACACACCCACTTTTTTTTAGAAGTTTAGGATAACCTTTATTTCAAATATTTACTTGTTATTTGAAGTTGATCATTTTGAAAGTCATGAACAACTTAAAAAAAAATAAAATAGTTGTTTGCTCGATGTTTCTATGTCGTCAAAGGGATTTTCAAAGCTAAAGTCACGGGTTAAGAATCGTTTTTGAAAAAGAAAACGCAAAACGAAATCAAATCAAAGAAAAAGGTAAGTCTTTTCAAGTAAAATCGAAAGAAAATAAATTCTTTTTTTTTTCAAAGTGAATGAACGCGTGAAACACATGAAACACGTGATGTGGGTCCATGTTGTTGGCTAAACCTACTACCAAGTAGTGAAGGTACCGATGACAAAAATGCCACACACTTCAGGCTTCATTACCCCCTAAAATAATGAAATAATTTTTTTTTTTTTTGAGGTCCTTCTCATCTATGTAAAGAACTAGCAATTGCATCAATTGTAATATTATTGGGTAGAGGAGTAACATAAAAATACTAGTGTCAGAGCACCCCCACAATATGTAAAGGACCTCTTTCTCCCGCACATACTCCATCTTTAGCACAGTAAAAGATCCACGCAAGGAAACATAACAATGCTAGTGTTAGACCACCCCCCGCAATATGCAAAAGATCGTCATTTTCCCGCACACACTCTTCTGCATAGTAAAAACTCCACACAAGGAAACATAATAATATTAATTGGAATTTTTTTTTCAGGCCTCGTTCCCCTCCCCTCCTTTTCCTATGCAAAAGACCTGCAACCACGAAACACAATAATATTAATTAGATATTTTTTCAACCCCCTTCTTGCCTATGAGCTATGCAAAGGAAGTGCAACGACATCATATCTAACATCATTGGGCAGAGCACTAAGATCACAGTGTTATTATTAGAACACTCACCAACAGAATGAACACTTAGAAAATTAGTTTTATTTTTATTTTAAAACGAATTGTCAGGTATGGACAAATACAGAAAATAAAAAACCATCCACTAAGGAATTATGTCCCGTTATAGCTTTCTCTGCCAATTGAAAATTCAAAATAAAGTTGGTTGAAAATTAGAAAACTATTTTTGAATTTATGAAAAAATAAAAAAAATATTAAACATTTTTAATAAACTTTCATTAAAATTGCAAAAACATAGTGAAATAAAGAAAACTCAATGCACTTGGACATCAAAAGAAATGCTAAAGTCCTAAAAAAAATAGAGAATAATAAAATAGTTCACTGCCTGATGCTTCACTGTTTGGTGCTGGGGGAGTTTTTAACGCTATATTCACAGGAAAAAAATCATTTTTGAAAAAGAAAACACAAAGCGAAACTCAATTGTAACTTGGAAGTTGGGTGGCATGTAAGAATTGGTGGCAAAGCCATATTCAATGAAATCAAATCAAAATAAAAAGGTAAGTCTTTTCAAGTAAAGCCAAAAGAAAAGGGATGGTACTTTTTTCTAAAGAAAAGTGGATGCATGAAATAGACAAACACGTGATGTGGGGCCATGTCATTGGCTAACAACTATTGAATGTAGGTACCGACGATGAAAATACCATATCCTTTGGGCTTCATTACCCACTAAAACTATGGATTGTCTTTAATTAAAATTTATCTAATAATTAAATAATAATAGACAAATGGGTAGATGTTTTGGTCATTAAATGAGTAATAGTGCCAATAAATTTGATAATGAGTTGATTTTTTGTTTACTCATTTGGAAATTGTTGAGAGATCTTGCATTGCAGTTTTGTTTACTCGTTTGGCGAGTGTGGAGGGATATTACAATGTAGTTTTGTTTACTGGTTTGACAAGTATTGAGAGATAGAGATAGAGCCATAGAGTGCCAATGGCCTCAAAAGAAATTGGTGTATTGAAGTGATTGAGTGCGTATTTTCTATCTTTTATGTTCTGCATCTCATGGCATCTTCTTCCAAATTGACATCCATTACCATACCACGTGGGTTCATATTGGGGGATATATATTGAGGAAAAGATGACATAATATATTAAGCATATAATATGTGGTAAAGGGTTTTACTATTGGCAAGTATAAATAATGGAGCTCAACGTTAATGAAAAACTATAAAGGGGTATAAAAAATGCTAATGAAAAAATGTAAACCTCCAATATCTAGTGAAAGCAACGGGTTTTTAAATTAGGAAGGTGTATTGGATTTGTATTGGTAGGGGGTTAAATAATGTGATTTTTAGAGATATTTTCCAATATCTAGTCATATTAAGGGTATTGTTTAGTATGTCACAACACGTACTATGTTATAGGTTCTTTGAGTGAATCCCCTGTGCTCCGCCTTCACCTCTACAATGGATGGAAACAACTGACACCAGTATAATGTCTTCCTCAATCATAGAGGCTCTGATGCTAAAACATTTGTCAGTCATCTTTATGCTCTCCTCGCGAGTCATCGATTGCGAGTCTTTCTAGATAGGGAAGAAATGAATAATGGAGAAGAATTAACTGATCTAATAAACGATACTATTAGAGTTGCCTATGTTAATATAGCTATTTTTTCTCCAAATTATTTCCAATCACACTGCTGTTTGGACGAGATGCGGCTCATGCTGGAATGTATGCTAAAGAAGATTTCAACTATTCTTCCCATATTCTTCCATGTCAAGCCTCTAGTAGTTCGATGGACAGAGGGAGAAAAGGGAGTGTATGATTAAGCCCTGAGCTCACTCAAAAATAAGAGAACATTCGATTCTCAACCACAATATGATCCAGAAACCATTCTAAAATGGAAGGATTCTCTCCATCATGTTGCAGAAATTAGTGGTTTTGAGTTGCATGCAAAAGTTGGATGGATTCCATTACGATGTTGACTCAGTTTAAAATTTTATCACTCAGATATATGGAACTTAAACGGTTAAAGATAAGAGAATGACTCTTTGGATTGCCTACAACACTTAAACACTAGATATTAGGTGGTGTAGAGAAATGGAGGTGCTTCCAGGTATCGAAAGATTGAAATCATTGGAGAATTTGTAGATCTCTTCATGTCATAAGCTAAAGTGCATACATGGGTTGACACAACTAACAAATCTTCAAAAAACTGGACGTTTCCATGTGCTCTGAGTGATCCAGACTTAAACAGGAATGCAACAAATTATAGAGATAACCATAAACACATATATGCAGTAGAAATAATACTTCATTTCATTAATGTAAAATACTGCAATATTCTTACAAACAGTAATGGAAATAAACCAGCTAGGGTGATGGTAGCTTATCTCTGAGAAGAGATGTGGTTGCTACATACCTCTGAACTGTGTTACAATGAGGCTCAAAGGCTTATTTATTGTTGAGAAAAAATGGAAAACCCTTCACACCCGAAACCTAACCCTAGAAGATGAAATGCCAAATTGTGGGCCTCGTTTGGGTAAACTGGTACATCAATTTCCCAGGGTCGTAACTTTGGCATACGATCTTTGTTTGACATGTACGATAGCTCGTTAGAAATATCTATCTGAGCACTACCACTTTGGAGAGGGTAATGTTAGTCCCTCGACCCTTGCTGCCCCCAAATTTCCCAAAAAACATCGTTTAGGGCCTCAAAACGGCTCCGGAAGTTCAGGACCCAAAAAAACTACTAAAAATAGTAAATTGTGCTACAATTATGGAAAATGAAAAACTAAAAGAGACAGTGGTGGGGTTCCAAATGGGATATATGGGTGGCCACCAACATCCACCTGGATTATTCCCCCCCCCTTAGGAAGTAATGGTCCCCATTGTGTTGAGTTCCTCCATCTACTGAACTTGTCCTACAATCACTGATGTGTCCACTAATGGTGGGAAGCATGGTCAACGATGGTCCACATTGAACACTTGGTGTAGGTGAAGGAATGGAGGAATGTTGTGCTCCAAAGCATTGTTCTCCATAGCCTTGCTACTATTGTAAGGACCATGTCGGAGTGGTCTGAGCTTCTGATGGGTTCTGGTAAGGCGTTCTTTCTGTCGATGCAACCAGACTTTGTTGCCCACCTGAAGCTTTTGTGGTACCCCTGTGGGTGAGGAGAAGTTGTTCCTATGTTCTGTCATGACCGTATCCCTTTGTTGCTGCTGCTGCGTGGAGGAAACCTTTGCGAGGGTCATGGATGTGGTGACGATCTTCCCCTTACTTTGGGAGTGAACCAGACAAATGAATTTCCTGGTCTGGGAGATGAGCTTGCTACCTTTCTTAGCAGTGATCAAAGAGGTGGCGATAGGTGGGGCTACCTTCGGTATCTTGTATAATGAATTATTCAAAGAAATAATGACAACACGAGGCCTTGACTCATACACATCATGTCGCCTCCATAAGTATGGGGTGCCTAATAATACATCACAAACATCCAAAGGTGTAACATCACACAATACCTCGTCTGTGAAGGGCTTGATGCTGTAGGGAAGGCAACACTGCTAGTGAACTTTGAGATCTCATCCTTCATGAAGCCACCTGATACTGTATGGCTGTGGATGTGGTGTAGACGGTAGGCCCAACTGCTTGATGACCTCTGCTGAAATGAGGTTCTTTTGGCTGCCACTGTCGACAATGAAATGAGGTTCTTTTGTCCTCGTAGCTTTTGACAGGGGTAGTACTGCTCCTTGATGGCATCCTAGAATGAATCCCAAATGGGTGCAGTTGAAAATAGTGAGCCTGTGCTTTCATTCTTCTGCTCATAGTAGGTTTCTCACCGGTCCTTGACATGGGGGCTACTTTGAGAAGAGTGAAAACAATCTTTCCCGACTCGAAAATTCATGAACAGAAAAATACCCATCTAGCAGATTTAACCATTTATCTATGACATCTGCATCTATTTGACCCTCGAAGATGGGGATTTCAAAATTAACTTGTACCTTAAAGGGTGTTGCATTTACATAGTAGCTGTTGGAGTTGAAGGATCTGTGTCAAGCTATCCATCATCGCGTTCCTTTGCCGCTCGAGGGCTTCTTCGAGAAATATTTTGATAGGATCTCTTGCCCCCTCATATTTCTTCTCATTTTCCATGGGAGGCCGTCAAGATTTGCGAGGCTGGTCTTGCAAAGGTTCGACTGGTTAAAGCCCTCACTCATATCCGAACCTCGTTGGGGACATGAAAAGAAAAATAGATAAAAAGAAGACTGCTTTGATACCACTGATCTGGACTTAAACAGGAGCACAACAAATTACAGAGTTAACCATAAACACATATATGCAGCGGAAATAATACTTCATTTCATTAATTTAAAATACTGAAATATTCTTACAAACAGTAATGGAAATAAACCAGCTAGGGAGATGGTAGCTTATCTATGAGAAGAGATGTGGTGGCTACATGCCTCTGAACTGTGTTACAATGAGGCTTGAAGGCCTATTTATTGTTGAGAAACAATGGAAAACCCTTCACATCCTGAAACCTAACCCTAGAAGATGAAACGCCAAATTGTGGGCCCCGTTTGGGTAAACTGATACATCAATTTCTCGGGGGTCGTAACTTTGGCATACGATCTCTGTTTGACGTGTATGATAGCTCATTAGAAAGATCTATTCGAGAACTGCCACTTTAGGAAGAGAAACATCTGTCTATGGACCCATGTGGCCCCCAGATTTCCCAAAAAACGTCGTTTAGGGCCACAAAACGGCTCCAGAAGTTCAGGACCCGAAAAACTGCTAAAAATAGTAAACTGTGCTACAATTTAGGAAATTGAAAAAACTGGAAGAGATAGTTGTGGGGGTCCAAATGGGATAGGTGGGTGGCCACCAACATCCACCTGGATCATTCCTCTCCCCTTTGGAAGCAATGGTCCCCATTGCATTGAGTTCCTCCCTGAGATGAGGAAACTTCTGCTGAGCTAGGTCTCTGGTGCGCTGTTCTGCAATCTCTGATGTGTCCAAAAATGTTGGGAAGCATGGTCGACAATGATCCAAATTGAACACTCGGTGCAAGTAGAGGAATGGAGGAATGTTTTGCTTCAAAGAATTGTTGCCCGTAGCCTTGGTACTGGTGTAACGACCATGTCGGAGTGGTCTGAGTTTCTGATGGGTTTTGGTAAGGCGTTCTCTCTGCAAATGTAACCAAACTTTGTCGCCCACCTGAAGCTTTTGTGGTACCCCTGTGGGTGAGGAGAAGTTGTTCCTATGTTCTGTCATGACCGTATCCCTTTGATGTTGCTGCTCCATGGAGGAAACCTTTGCGAGGGTCATGGATGTGGTGACGATCTTCCCCTTACTTTGGGAGTGAACCAGACAAATGAATTTCCTGGTCTGGGAGATGAGCTTGCTACCTTTCTTAGCAGTGATCAAAGAGGTGGCGATAGGTGGGGCTACCTTCGGTATCTTGTATAATGAATTATTCAAAGAAATAATGACAACACGAGGCCTTGACTCATACACATCATGTCGCCTCCATAAGTATGGGGCGCCTAATAATACATCACAAACATCCAAAGGTGTAACATCACACAATACCTCGTCTGTGAAGGGCTTGTTGCTGTAGGGAAGGCAACACTGCTAGTGAAATTTGAGATCTCGTCCTTCATGAAGCCACTTGATACTGTACGGCTGTGGGTGTGGTGTAGACGGTAGGCCCAACCGCTTGATGATCTCTGCTGAAATCAGGTTCTTTTGGCTACCACTGTCGACAATGAAATGAGGTTCTTTTGTCCTCATAGCTTTTGACAGGGGTAGTACTGCTCCTTGATGGCATCCTGGAATGAATCCCAAATGGGTGCGGTTGAAAATAGTGAGCCTTTGCTTTCATTCTTCTGCTCATAGTAGGTTTCGCACCGGTCCTTGACATGGGGGCTACTTTGAGAAGAGTGAAAACAATCTTTCCCAACTCGAAAATTCATGAATAGAAAAATACCCATCTAGCAGATTTAACCATTTATCTATGGCATCTGCATCTATTTGACCCTCGAAGATGGGGATTTCAAAATTAACTTGTACCTTAAAGGGTGTGGCATTTCCAGAGTAGCTGTTGGAAGCCTATGTGTCGCCTCTGGGTAGTCGTTGAAGGATCTGCGTAAAGCTATCCATCATCGCGTTCCTTTGCCACTCGAGGGCTTCTTCGAGAAATATTTTGATAAGATATCTTGCCCCCTCATCTTTCTTCTCATTTGCCATGGGAGGCCGTCAAGATTTGCGAGGCTGGTCTTGCAAAGGTTTGACCGGTTAAAGACCTCACTCATATCCGAACCTCGTTGGGGACATGAAAAGAAAAATAGATAAAAAGCAGACTGCTCTAATACCACTGATCTGGACTTAAACAGGAACGCAAAAAATTACAAAGTTAACCATAAACACATATATGCAGCGGAAATAATACTTCATTTCATTAATTTAAAATACTGAAATATTCTTACAAACAGTAATGGAAATAAACCAGCTAGGGCGATGGTAGCTTATCTATGAGAAGAGATGTGGTGGCTACATGCCTCTGAACTATGTTACAATGAGGCTCGAAGGCCTATTTATTGTTGAGAAACAATGGAAAATCCCTCACATCCTGAAACCTAACCCTAGAAGATGAAACACCAAATTGTGGGCCCTGTTTGGGTAATTGGTACATCAATTTCCCGAGGTTGTAACTTTGGCATATGATCTCCATTTGATGTGTATGATAGCTCATTAGAAAGATCTATCCGAGCACTACCACTTTGGGAAGGGAGACATTGGTCCATGGATCCATGTTGCCCCCAGATTTTCCCAAAAAATGTCGTTTAGGGCCTTAAAACGGCTCCGGAAGTTCAGGACCTGAAAAAACTGCTAAAAATAGCAAATTGTGCTACAATTATAGAAATTGAAAAACAAAAAGAGACAGTTGCGGGGGTCCAAATGGGATAGGTGGGTGGCCACCAACATCCACCTGAATCACTGAGTTAGTAGAGCTTCCCAACATTGAGGGTTCTAGTATTTGAAGGAGGTTAATGCCCTTGATTGTCCCAAACTAAAGTGGGAATATAAGAGTTAACATAGAAATTGTAAATATTAGGTTCACATATAAATACAGTCCAATGTGTTAGGGTTATTTACAAAAGTTGTATTAGGATCTTTCCCATGTCATTCTTTGCACTAGAATAATCAATTTGTTTGTCTATCACTTATGATGACGTTTTAATAAATTTAATGTTTTGAGCATATATTTGACCTCATTATTTCCAATGGAATCATATATGGGTTCTTTATCTCTCCCCAAATCTACACCTATCCTCCTAACAAACCTCTTATATTTATTTTCACTATAAGAAAAATTGTGAATTGTGATAGAATATTAGCTACAAACCATTTGGTTTGTGTCAAATTTAGTCTCAAACTCAAATTAGAAGACAATCAACTGAATGAAACTTGCAGTCCTTAGGGGAGGAGCCCCTGAAGCTACCACAACACTGCTTTCATTGAATAAAAAATCAAATAATACATGTCTTATACAAATGCATTTAGTTAGGGAGATGAAACAACCTCCTAAGAAATGGGATGTAATTCCTAATTACAACCCAAATCCAAACAACCTAAATACACGTTTCTCCACTATTTTCAAGTCTCTCACTTAATGGAGCTAGGATTGGTTTCAACACCTAACATATCCCTAAATAATTCAAATTTTATCTTCCCAAGGATCTTTGTGAAAATATCAACAACATTTTCACAAGTATTACAATATTCAAGAAAAAATTCCTTAGGCTGTATCTTCTCTCTAATAAAATGAAACTAAGTATCAACATTCTTTGTTCTTCCATGATACATAGGATTATGTGCCAACTTGATTGAGCTCTGGTTGTCACATTTGATCACTATGGCCTTCTTTTATTCTTCTCCAACATCTTGAAGAACTCTCCTAAACCAAACCTATTCACAGGTTGTTGCACGAAAATATTTATACTTTGCCTTAGTGGATGACAAAGATACAATAGGTTGCTTCATATTGTTCCATGAAATAATCCCGGATCCAATTCTAAAAGCATGAACTATAGTATATTTTCTATCATCTGTATTACCAACCCAATCTGAATATGAGTAAACTTTCATCTCAACATCAAATGAATCAACATACTTAAGACCAAAATCAATTGTTCCTTTAAGATACATGAGTACCTATTTCACTGCTCTCCAATGAATTTCTATAGGTCTAGCCAAAAATTGACTCAACACACTAACAAAGTATGCTATGTTAGGTTTGGTTGTGATAAGATAGTTCAAGCTTCCAAGTAGTTGTCTATACAATGTACCATCGACCTCCTTTGAGCCATCACCAAAATGAAGTTTCACATTCTGTTGCATTGGAACAAAAGTTGCTCTACACTGATCCATCTTAAAAAATTTAAGCAATTCTTAGACATACTTACCTTGAGTAACAAAATTCTGATCAACATCTCTCCAAACTTCAAGACCTAGATAATAATGTAACTCAACAAGATCTTTCATCTCAAATACTTGTGACATCTGCTCCTTAATTCCATCAATTAGTTATATTTAATTTCATGTAATAATCAGGTCATCAACATACAAAGAAATCAATACTACATGCCCCATAAAATCAACTTTGGTATACATATTCATATCACTTTGACTTCCCATAAAACATTTTTGAAGAAAGAAGGAATCTATCTTCTCATACCATGACCTAGGTGCCTGCTTCAACCCATACAGAGCTTTCTTTAATATACAAACTAAATGTTACTACCCCTTTTTCACAAACCCTTCACGTTGTGTCAAACACTCCTGCTCTTTTAAGTCACCATTCTAAAAATCATATTTTACATATAATTGGTGCAAATTCCAATGGTACTTTGTAGCTAATGTAATTAGCAATCTAATCATATTTAATTTAGCTCACCTTCTTGCACTATAATTAATGGGGGGGAGGTGTGGCATGTTGATCTAAATTAGAGCAGATTAGTAATGTTGTGCTAATTCCCCATTCAGAAATAAACCCAAGATGCTTATCATTTTCTTTTCAAGTGCTTAAGGATTCAAAAAAAATTGAATTAACATATTCCCATGAGAGTTTCTTATGCAAATGTTATAAACAATTTAACATAATAAAAAAACATATGCTGAACAGTAGCAATATAACAACAATGGACACCAATATACAACACACAACAAGCACATGATAAAGGAGTTCACCCCTCTTGGGCTATGTCTCCTTGGTCCAGCTTCCAATGGCTTGGGCCTCTCTATTATGCTCAAATTACATCAAAGTGTGTTTACAATGCTCAGATGCCTCTGAAACCTGTCTCCATGAGTTTAGAATACTAAAAAAATGGCTATCTAGCCTCTTTTTTGCATCCAATTTGGATAAGAACTGAAGAAGTTATGACTTCTCCCAGTTTATCGACTAATTGTTCCACAAAATGCTTCGAAACTGACCAAAATCCCTTCTCCACTCCAAAATTCACTAAGGAAGCAAAAAAAATTCTGCACCGCGAGCCATATCACAATCGTAATTGGCTAAGCTTTGGGCTCTTATCACTGCAAAATGTTGCGATGCAGGGTTATGAACCCAACGAGATATTAAACTGGAACTTATAAAACTCCCGTGTCCAGAATCCTCCCACTCATCGCAATCGGTGAGTTTGGGAGGGTGCAAGGTCTTGTTTACCTGAAAAAATGTTGTGATTGTGATATCACGGACCCACCAGAGTATTAAACTGTAGCATATAACGTTATTATGTCTGGGTTCTTTCATATTCGGGACTTAACTTGTGCCAGGGTCGATTCCATGGTAAATTTTAGGGGCGAATTTTAGCCCAAGGGCGAAATTTAAGCGGTTTTACATTTTAGAAGGGCGAATGTTTTGGTAAAACACCCATTTTATATCGTTAGCCTAACTTTTATTTAAACAATAATTATTTTTCTTCATTTTAGCCCAAAAAAAAGGGCAGATAAACCATGCAAAGAGTCATTTGGCATGATTCGCCTGGTTTGGAAGATTATATTCCCTTACAATCACCCGATTTTCTGCTTTGCAATGTTAAATTCGTTTGCAATTGCCCATTTTCTGGTTTTTCTGGTTTGGGAGGTTGGATTTGGTCCAAATTGGTGATCGCCTTGATTTTTTGGTTTTCAAATGGAGGGAAAAGGTGATTCGATGAATGGCTCGCTCTTTTCAAATTTGGTTTTCATCGATGGCAAGGCTTCCAATTTTCTCTCCAGTAAACATCAACGTTTTACAACATCATCAACCCACATGATCAGAAGACTCTGCATATCACCAAAACCGACAATGAATATAGGAAAATGGAATTACAGGAGAATGAATAAATTGAGTGTATCTGCAATCGCTTAACCTTTAATGGGCTCCCCAGATTCATCACCTTCTAGCAATATTTCCAATGGAGCTCTGAGAATAAGCAGTGATGAGGAACAACAAGGAGATGGGGGTAGCCATAAATTCAATTGGTTTTTGCATTGGTATCTTGTAGCCCTAGAATATGATTTGGACAAGAGGATGTCTCATGCATTCATTGTTATGGGCCTTGACATCGTTGTTTGGTGGGCAAACGTAGCCAGGCTTGGAAAGTTTTTGATGACAATTGTCCTCATAGAAGGGTTCCTCTGTCTAAAGGAAGGATAGTTGAAGACAGGGATTTTCAATGTAGTTATCATGGTTGGTGCTTTGGCCCCAAGGGAGACTACACATACATTCTACAAGCACCATCTGACGGACCTCTAGTATTGTACTCATTCCTTAGATTCCACTATAAAGTTAATACATTCATCTCCTTGCATTGAACAATCTAGAATTGAGAAAATTGATTATATTGTGAACCGGGTTTCCAATGTGCCAAGAGTTGTGGTTTGTAGAAAATGGCCTAATAATCAATTAAAACTAAATATAAATTATCCTATCTCTCATCTATATCTGAATTTGCAAATTCTTGTCTAGCAAGTGTTGATGAATAATGAAATATTACTGATAATGATACCAAAGATCCTTATCGATGTAGCAGAAGAACATACATAGAGAATGAGACAGACGAGAAGCTAAGATTGTCTTGCCCATTAACCTCTAAGAAGCCTAATACAAACCACAAATCAATGATCCACGCAAGGGGACTTGTACAAGGATATGCAAGTCTTATCCCTCCCGTCTTGGCTTCATGGGAATGATTTGTCATGCTCAGCACCATGTCTTAATGTTGATGTTGTGATGTGTGATGAGGAATTTGTAATATGGGATAGTTTGATCATAAGATCAATCGTTAAAATATAATTTAACTCTTTCTCCTTGATGTGCTATTGGCTTTTGAGTCCACCATGGCATTTTTCTCATGAAGGATATGATACGAATTCGCCTTTTCAAATTCAACTATAGTTTTTATTGATTCTTTCCAAAATGGAAGACAAACGAGGGTCTATAGGATTAGAGTTGAATAACATATGCTAAATAATTAGGCTAGAGTCTCCTAACACAATGATATTTTTGATTTGAAACTCTTGGCCAGAGTGAGTCCTTGCAAGAGAGAATAGGCTTCAACTCTGTTGTTTGACATGATGCCAAAGTTATTTGGCTATTCAAATATTATTGTCAAAAGTCAGAAGATGGACAAGAGGGTGCCTCATGCATTCACTATTGTGGGCCTTGACATCGTTGTTTGATGGGACAAATGCAGCTAGGCTTGGAAAGTTTTTGATGACAATTATCCTCATAGAAGGGCTCCTCTGTCTGAAGGAAGGATAGTTGAAGACAGGGATTTGCAATGCAGTTATCATGGTTGGTGCTTTGGCCCCAAGGGAGAATTCTCATACATTCCATAATCACCATTTGGTGGACCTCTGATATTGTACTCATTGCTTGGATTCCACTATAAAGTTAATACATTCCTCTCCTTGCATTGAAAAATATAGAATTGTGAAAATTTCTTATACTGTGAACAGGGTTTTCAATGTGCCAAGAGTTGTGGTTTGTAGAAAATGACCTAATAATCAATTAAGAATAAATATAAATTATCCTATCTCTCATCTATATCTGAATTTGCAAATTCTTGTCTAGCAAGTTCTGATGAATAATGAAATATTGTTGATAATGATACCAGAGATCCTTATCGATGTAGTAGAAGAACATACATCGAGAATGAGACAGACGAGAAGCTAAGATTGTCTTGCCCATTAACCTCTAAGAAGGTCAATACAAACCACAAATCAGTTATCCACACAAGGGGACTTGTACAGGGATATGCAAGTCTCATCCCTCCTGTCCTGGCTTCATGGGAATGGTTTGTCATGCTCATGACCATGTCTTAATGTCGATGTTGTGACATGTGATGATGAATTTTTAATATGGTATAGTTTTATCATAAGCTCAATCAACCAATATTAATTTGGATACTTTATGATTCTCTCATAGTTACTACAATTGTGTACATATGCTTTCAATACGGTATTTTCTCAGAGACACTACTATTCTATATTGTGTCAGTAACAACATACATGCAAATTCCCCAAGAAATATCAATAGTCAACGAAAACTAAGACCATTATGATATAGTTATGCGTAAGGTGTACTTACCAAATGAGGATAGGTTCAGGATGCTTTAAATTTTTGGATTGGGATTAGATCTTCTTGTACTAAGTAATTGGTTTCCATTCTCTCTAGGATGAGCAAACCAAAACATTTTCAAAGTAGTTGGAGTTATTGTTGAAGTTCGTCCAAACATTTCTTGATAGTTTGACTATGGGAATTAGTTTTTTAACTGTTATTTTCCACGATTTTCTCTAATTGACTTAAATTATTTTTTCCCTTTTATTTTCATATACCTAATGGAGGATGTTAAGATTCAAATAGTTTGGTTAGTTGAGCCATGCTACACCACATATTCCCTTGCATTATTATGTCTGTAGTGATGTCAACAAATGAAGATACTAGTGTTGTGATGAAAGGAATCACTGATGGAGCCTATGATTACTTCATTAAGTCTATAAGGTTAGAGATAAGAAACATTTGGCAATATGTAGTGCATATATGGGGTAGAGAATCTTTCAACATTGACTTGGTAGAATGTGAGGATTGTGAAATAAGTGATTCACCAGACACCTCTTCCAAAAGGAGGAAGGATACCAGTGGTGGGGAATTTTTTGATGAGGTTACAGGTGACATTACTTGTATTAAGAGGGCATGAGTTCACTCGAGCATGCAACTTCTTCAACAATTTGTTTCTACGGTGGATCGGTTGGGAATAGATAGTAAGTTTGAACTTCCTTAACATGCCTCAACCTAGTAGTGACAGGAGATGTAGAATTCACAAACTACAATATGCATGATGCAAGTTTTTATTTTCAGTTCCTTTAGTGTTTAGATGAACAAAAAGGAACTAGATGCAAAAACAATCAATCAATGATTTTGCAAGAAACAAAGACTTTACGACAGTTCCTTTTTCAAAGAAATGAAGACTTTACGACACTTTCTTTTTAGAAAATACTAATCGAATGTAAACTAACTTTGACAATGAGTTTATAATGATAAAGAAATCCCTTAAGAAACATTAAACAGTCAAGGTCAAAGTAGGGCTAGAAGAGGAAATACAAATTGATTTCAAAACCATAACAATCATTGATCTTTCAACAAACAACTTCAAAAGAAAAATTAGAAAAATCCAATCCAAAGATGGGTTTTTAACCTAAGGAGGATCAGCGCAGCCTTGAATGGGATAGTTTGATTCAGTGCACTATCCCTAAGCCAAGGGTGCTTTGCAGCGTACTGTGTCAAGACCAAGTCTGTGCTGGTGGCAGAGAACCATTTCAAGAGACATCAAACAGAGTTTTTGACCAAAAAACACTTCAAAAAGGCTGAAATAAGATCAATGGAGGAAAGCAAAGTCTACTAGGGTGTACTAGCATGAGGATAAACTACATGAAATGATGGTCATTCCCTAGTGGAGTTGCCAATTTGTTATGTGGAATTTGTAGCTACGGATAAACATATTTTCCCTAGGTGGGTAGCTACGCCTAGAGCAACAAAAAGAAAGAGTTTAACCTTTTCCTATGATAGATAGATAAGACAAGGGACCTACCTATTATCTTTCGCCTCCCTTTGTCTCCTTTGAATTGTTCCTGTCGCTCCTTCTCGAACTGAATCCACTCGATTAGTACCTGTAATCATAAATAGAGGATAAAAAACCAATAAAAGCAAATGACCTATCTACTATAAGAAAATGAAATCAAAAGCATTTAGACATATAATCATCATACATAAAGACAAGAATATGGGAAAAGGTGTAAAAAACTTTATTAAAAGTAGAAGGAAGAGTTACAACCAAAGAAGTCTGATCCCATGGCACTCATCCATCTTGAGTCCCATCCTTCATCACACCGAAAGCACACTAATCCAACAGCACAACATTACTTGATTATGATCTCAAATCTCAAACCAACAATATTTAATTACAATATTCAAAGTCTAGCCCCTGATCACTATGATGAGTGCTCAATTTATAAGGAAATGGAGGTGGTTTTGTCATAAATGAGGGTATTGAATGGCTTTCCAACTTTGAATTTGGTTTCCATGGAGGAAGGGATGAGAGGCTAGGAGGTTATTTGGTTCATTTCCTATCCAATTTCGAGCTCATAGGAGAGGATAATAGGTGGGAATATTCTAGAATGGTCTAGAATGAAGGAATATTCCCAGAACCCTATGAAGATTTCACTCAATCTCGCCAAGCGCAGGTCAAAGTGTGCATAAGTGCACTGAAATTAACCCTTGCATGGGCCTACCTACACTGAAGCGCAATTACCCCTAACCAAGGCTATGCTTGTTATATACATTTTTGGGCACTGCAACCCCACTCATAAATGTCCATAAACTGAGGGCTTCTAAGTCCCTAAAAGCATTTCTTCACTACCTAAAGGAAAAAGGTCAGCTGATTACATCATCTCCCAGAAGTTCTCCACTAAAAACTGCTCAGAAATGGTCAAAACTGGACCATACT
>APFE030942458.1:43913-81975 GCA_000404065.3 Pinus taeda
GGGAATTGCACACCTCTCCCTTAGGATGACACTCAGGATTTCTAAAAACCTACCACAGGGTTAAGAAGGATTTTTTTTGGGATGGCCTTAAATCAGATATTCAAAAGTTTGTGGCGAAATGTTTGGTTTGCCAACAAAATAAAGTTGAAACAATTAAGACCCCATGACTATTACAACCCTTATCCATTCCAAGCCAACATTAGGAGGAGGTTTCAATGGATTTTATCATAGGTTGACCCAAATCCAAAGGAAAGAGTGTTATCATGGTGGTAGTTGACAGAGTTACCAAGTATGCACACTTTTGTGCATTATCTCATCCATTTAAAGTGAGTACAGCGTCTACTACATTTATGGAAACAATTCAAAAGCTACATGGAAACCCAAAGATTATTGTAAGCGACAGAGATCCCATTTTCACTGGAGATTTTTGGACATAATTATTTTCTTGCCTTGGGACTCAGTGAGCTCATAGCTCATCTTATCATCCTCAATCTGATGGGAAAACTGAGATAGTATACAAGTGTTTGGAAGGATATCTTCGTTGCTTTCTATCTAATAAATAGAAACAATGGGTCAAATGGTTGCCTCTAGCTAAATGGTGGTATAACACTCCCTTCCATACTGCAACAAAAATGACCCCATTTATGGCACTTTATGGATATCATCTAGCATCCATCACATCATATTTAAGAGAAAATTCTAAGGTTCAAGCAGTGGAATATCACATCGAGCATCAGCAACAAGTTCTCCAACTCTTAAAGGATAACCTCACCTTGGCGCAAAATAGAATGAAACAACAGGTAGATCAACATCGCAGTGAAAAAAGTTTTGATGTAGGTGATTGGGTATTCCTATGGCTACAACCATATAAATAAATGTCCCTCAAGAAAGCTAAGAAGGATAATAAATTATCACCAAAGTATTATGGTCTGTACAAGGTGTTGAAAAATATTGGTACTATGGCATACAAATTGGAGCTTCCTGTAGCTTCCCGAGTGCACCCAGTTTTCCATTTTTCATGTTTAAAGAAGGCTATAGGTGACAAGATCCCAACTAAAACAATATTTCCAGAACTTGATGGGAAGGAAAAATCATACTGGAACCAGAAGCAGTCACAGAAACAAGAACTCGACAACTACGAAATTGATCAATTTCGGAGTATCTCATCAAGTGGAAGAACTTATCCACTGAAGATTGCACATGGGAGGATGAGAATTTTATACAGAAGCATCCAGAACTACTCAAGTGTTGAGGACAACACTTTTCGGAAGGAGAGGAGCATGTTAGGCCCCTATAATACTAGTGATTCCCCCATTACTACTGTCATTGTATCGCTTATTGTTATTATTATGCCCCTATTGTCCCCATATTGTTATTAGTATGCCCCATAGAAACCCACTATTGTTATTTTTGTGCCCTTATGTTATTACTGTTATGTGATCTTGATTATATTGTGACCCCTTAGACTCCTATATATAGAATGGAGGTTTAGTCATTTGTATCATCCAAGAATTGTTCATTTATTTAATGTAAAGGAGGTTTCCCCCTCGAAGAGGTTGAATTCTAAGGCGTTGATCTATCTTTTCTATCTTTTTGTGAGTTGGTTTCCTAACAACTCGGTCCTTTTCATGTTTAGAGAGTTTGAAAAGGGACAAAAAGAAAAGTCCACAAGTTATTTTTCGTAGATTTGTCTCTCAAGTCCAAAAAAGTGTAAAATAATACGAGAGAGAACCTATTGACCATGTTTGATCAACGCATTCTTTTTCGTAAATAATCTATCTCAGTTCAGAAAAGGGTTAAACTTTTACTGAGTAAATGTCGTTTCCAATCCATTAACAAGTTGAAAAGGACAAGTCCTCAATAATCTTTTCATATTTCGAGAGTCTAAAAAGAGCTGAAAGAGGACTCCACTTAGAGGAATGAGTGGTGTCTAGGATAGCAATCGGTTCTGGTGATGTTGGAACTTCGCAAAAAATGTTGATTTATGTGAAGAGGTTGGCTAATAATACCACTCATTGTAGTTGTTCGTCAAAAATGGGTAGAACAACCAAGTGAAACCGTATGATCGACTAAGAAAATAGTGACGATGGAAGGAGGAAACCAAGGCTCATATGATAGAATAGGCTGATAGAATGGCAATCACGAGGGTTAAAATGGAGATGGGTACATTTTTACACAAGCTTGAAGTATAGGGAACTATGCTTGGATTCAGTTTCATGTTTACACAAGCTTGAAATGAAAAACTATGCTTGGATTTGGTTTCATGTTTACACAAGCTTGAAATGAAAAACTATGCTTGGATTCAGTTTCATTTTTACACAAGCTTGAAATGAAAAAACTATGCTTGGATTGATTTACATTCCCCCAGCATGATGACTCAATTCTATGTGAAAGCCCCCCAAGCTTCATTGCATTCACCTAAGTAGACTACTCATGGCTATTAGGTGGATGGAATGAAGGTTCATTTACGAGATCAAATGAAAGACTCGACTGGGATTTTACGAGATCTAATATTAGACTCGAATTGGAACTTTGCTCCAGGGGACCTTGTTTCATTTTTTAATGAGCTTGAAAATGGACAAGGAACTATGGTCAGATTCCTTGTTTCATTTTTTAACGATCTTGGCACAAGACAAGGAACTATGCTTTGGGACCTGTTTCATTTTTTAATGAGGTTGACAAAGTGAAAAAACTATCCTCATATTCCTTGTTTCATTTTTAATGAGGTTGACACAAGACAAGGAAATATCCTCACGTTCCTTGTTTCATTTATTAAACGAGGTTGACACAACAGAACGAACTATCCTCATACCCTTTTTTCATTTTTTAACGAGGTTGACACAAGACAAGGAACTATCCTCCTAACCTTTGTTTCATTTTCTAACAAGGTTGACATAAGAATAGGAACTATCCTCATACTCTTTGTTTCATTTTTTAATGAGGTTGACACAAGACAAGGAACTATCCTCGTATTCCTTGTTCACGACCCATAATAGGTCATGACTTCCAAGAGGTTCTCATCAGTTGGGAAAATAGTGCTCTGAAATGGATCACTAGAGAGATCTAGTTCCAATGCCCCCAATACATAATGTACAACATCACGGAATTTATCATCAGTTGATGTAGGCATGGAACGGGTTTCCACATAATTGACCCATAGAGGCGATGATACCATTGGGACAAAAGGACCATTTAGGAGGATGGTTGACTAGAAGCCATATTTGGACCGGGAAATGAAAGCTGGTCAACTGTGACAAGTTTGCCTTCATGCGGGAAACACATCACTCGAAAGAGTGTTGAAAAAATAGCTCCTATGTCATAAACATAGCCATGTCCAAGAAGTAAATTGTAATCTAAAGGGCCTGGGACTACCATCACATTGAGATAAACAATTTTTCCTCTGAAAGTAATAGGCAACTAAGGAAGGATCCTTAATGGTTCACTGGTAACAGGCACAAGTGGTGGGTAACCAAGCACTTTCCAAGAAGTGGAGGAAAAGATACTCACAGATGCACCTTCATCTATAATCATGCCTGGTACACACATATTACAAACCTGTACTATGATCTACAAAGGCACATAAGAAGGAAGACGACAACTTACTAGTCGATTCCAATCAAAGGAAGTTACTAGACTACTTGGAGGGGGTACTGTAAGAATAGGAGTATTATCCCCTTGGGTTACGAGAGTGGGAGGATTTTCCTCCGATCTTGATGGAATAAGAGGATTACCCCCAAGCTCATTGGAATATGAAGAAATGAAAAGAACCTGAGTGGTATCATACTCACTCTATATAGGAAAGGTACGATTAAATGAAGATGAAATCGGGTCAACTGTTTTCTCAACCTGTGATTGGTTAGGTATAGACTCATGGGATTCACATGCAAAGAGAGTGGGTTTGACCGACGGTTGATTTGGGCCAGTTGCTTCATCAACTAGTGAAGGATTAAGGGAGAGTCCCCTGTAACTAGATGAAGGTCGATGTGGAGAAGTAGGATGGTTATCCAACATCTTTTTGGCTTCGTCTAGATAGGGACAATGGTGAATGGGGTGATTCCCTTCACATAACGTACAGGGAAACTTAACTTTACCCTTATTTCCATGAACTTTACTACCACTAGTTGATGATGTGTCACTAGCATGATCTCCAAAAGTTGATGACACTGGATGATGTGAACGAGAATAAAATTCTTCTAAGATCTGAGGAATACGAGAACAAATTCGAAGAAGATGGTCTCCCATACAAAGTTTGCAAGGATATTGAAGTTTGTGAGGCTTGTCGGATAGTTTCTCCTTAGAAGTTGCATTCGAAGCAATGGTTGCTTGGTTGCCCCCCTGCTGAATTTGCTTCTTATTCTTCTTCCCTTTCTTCTTATTCTTAGCCACCTGGTTACTAGTACCAATAATTTCACTAGGCAAAGAGGAAGAAGGGGAGGAAGAAGCAACAGATGAAGAAGGCAAAGGGTCAACTTTAGGATCAATTGGAGGTTGATTTTGTATAGCTGTAGGAATATTGACTTGCGAGGCCAAGAAGGTTGAGAACAACCATACCGGTAAACCGATGGTAAGTCCCGGAAGGGACAACGTAGCCATATAAGGAGCACCAATATTTCCGAAAGGAGGAAAAGGACTAGGATTCCCCTCAAAAGGAATTCATTGATCAGTGGACTTCGGAGTTGTTTCCATATGTCTCAACCTAAGATCAACTAAGGAGTGACGCAGAGGATGTTATCCATGGTCAATTAATTTTGTTTTAATCAAAATAACATAACAAAACAAAAGAGGGATAATCTAGGCAAAGGGATTACCAAGTAACTGTGAACTGCAGAATACTTCTCGGCGAACCAAGAAGTACGGGAAAGCAATCTCCCTAAATGTTGTGTTTAGTGTATCACAGTGTACAAGGTGGCCAACTCGGTTACCTAACGATGGATAGAAACCTAATGTAGTCCTCCCATATATACTTGAAAGTACATGGAGGCCCAATCCGTGTTAGCGTCATTTAATATGAAACCGCATAGTGAATAAATTCCTTTATACTTTACGTACTATAACACCGCGCTATATACCTAAAAGTACATGGACGAGCTACGATATAATTATGTACATGGAATGAGGTATCACACTCGAAATGTATAACAGACAAGTTAGCGATAGCTGCTATGTTTAATGATGCCGGAACACATCTCTAGCCTAGACCTCTAAATGTTATGCATTAAGTTACAATGCTCCATTAGGTTAATTGAGATAAATTTTAAGTTGATCTTGTTAAGAATTTACCTTTCATGGTTCCCCGTGCGATGTATGTTTGCAATTCCTAGAATGCAACTAACATGAGAAACATTCTTTCATTCAATTAACAATAAAAATCGTAGCTAGTAAGGGATAGAGCAACCAAATCTTTGACAAAGAGTAAAGAGCACACCTAATGCAATTTCCCTAGATATTCCTCTCAAGAATTCACAAACTAAAATATGCACGATGAAAGTTTTTCTTTTTAGTTCCTTTAGTGTTTAGATGAACAAAAAGGAACTAGATGCACAAAAAATCAATCAATCTTTTTGCAAGAAATGAAGACTTTACGAGAGTTCCTTTTTCAAAGAAATGAAGACTTTACTACACTTTCTTTTCAGAAATGACTAATAGACTGTAAAATAACTTTGAAAATGAGTTGATAATGACAAAGAAATCCCTTGAGAAACATTAAACAATCAAGGTCAAAGTAGGGTTAGAAGAGGAAATACAAATTGATTTCAAAACCATAACAATCATTGATCTTTCAGCAAACAAATTCATAAGAAAAATTGTAAAAATCCAAGCCAAAGATGAGTTTTTAACCTAAGGAGGATCAGCGCAGCCCTGAATGGGATACAGTGTGCTTCAGTGCACTATCCCTAAGCCAAGGGTGCCAGAGATCCATTTCAAGATACATTCAAACATAGTTTTTGACCAAAAAAACACTTCAAAAAGGCTGAAATAAGATAAATGGAGGGAAGTAAATTCTACTAGGGTGTACTAGGATGAGGATAAATGACCCATAATGATGGTCATTCCCCAGTGGAGTCGCCAATTTGTTATGTGGAAGTTGCATCTATGGATAAACACATTTTCCCTAGGTGGGTAGCTACACCTAGAACAATAGAAAGAACGAGTTTAACTTTTTCCTATGATAGATAGATAAGACAAGGGAACTACTTGTTATATTTCACCTCCCTTTGCCTCCTTTGAATTTTTCCCATCGCTCCTTCTCGAACTAAATCTGCTCGATCAGTACCTACAATCATAAATAGAGGAGAAAAAACCAATCAAAGCAAATGATATATCTACTATAAGAAAATGGAATCAAAAAATTTACACATATAATCATCATACATAAAGACAAGAATATGCGAAAAGGTGTAAACAACTTTATTAGAAGTAGAAGGAAGATTTAAAGCCAAATAAGTCCGATCCCATGTCACTCATCCATCTTGAGTTCCATCCTTCATCACACCAATCCAACAACATAACATTACTTGATTATGATCTCAAACCTCAAACCAACAATATCTGCTTACAATCTTCAAATTCTAGCCCCTGATCACTATGATGAGTGCTCAATTTATAAGGAAATGGAGGTGGTTTTGTCATAAATGAGGGTATTGAATGGCTTTCCAATTTTTGAGTTGGTTTCCATAGAGGAAGGGATGAGAGGATAGGAGGTTATTTGATTCATTCCCTATCCAATTTCGAGCTCATAGGAGAGGATAAGAGGTGGAAATCTTCTAGAATGGTCTAGAATGAAGGAATATTCCTAGAACCCTATGAATATTTCACTCAATCTCGCCTAGTGCAGGTCAAAGTGGGCCTAAGTGCATTGAAATGCACCCTTGCATGGGCCTGCCTACACTGAAGTGCATTCACCCATGACCAAGGCTGCACTGGTCCCTCAAGGAGGCATTTCTGGAGGGCTTCAGGCTAGGAAACTCTCAAGAAAGAAGGCATTAAATGTAGTGACTTGTCTAGGGCATGTAGCAAGTGAATTAGGGTTTGATGAGCCCTAATAGTACTGATATGAATGTTGGGAGTGATGTGCCCAAATGGATTTGTAGCACAGTGTAGTCCTGATTTTTGGGCAGTGTGTGGAGGTTTCCTTGTAAATTTTTCAAGGATTGAAAATCTTATTTGAAAGAGTAATTACTTGTGTGTATGTGAAATTATTTTTATGCTTATTCTATTTATTTTTTAGCTAGTGTGTGATCGAAGCTATGCTCTGAAATTTAATTTCAACAATCTACTTGTTTGTTTAATTGATATCATAAGGGAATTAGTCATGTTTAAAGAAAGATGTGGTTATCAATTAGGAATTAGTGCTTTTCAGAGCTTGTTTCCTTTTGAGGCTTTGATGATTTGTAGAAAATACATCAAGAAAAGAACTGAAGAAATTAGAAAAAATAGATAGAAACAAGGATAATTGTTAAAACACTTTGAATTTACCACTTGAAGCATAGAGGAAAGGGAGAAAGTGTAGCTTTGGATTGACTATTATTTTAGGCAAAACTTGCTTATTCCTAACCTTCATTAGTGCTTGGAAGTCACTAATGCACATAAAGCATGCAACATCCACTGTCTCAGATTGGAAACTTGTGCCATTATAAATATGAATCAATTTTCCACATCTCAAGGTGTCCAAATGTAGCGTACTAATACATCTAGTAGAACTATTCAGTCTAATACAATGCCATTCATAATATTATTCCCTTGAAGCTTCTTGCAAAGTAACAATGTGAATTGGTAACTAGAGCTCCCTTGTAGGACTGCAGGGGGGAAGAAAAAGATGGCATAGGTTTTGAGACAGCGATGACCTACCTTTTTGGGGCTGGTAGATGTCTCATGTGCTACCAATTTAATGAATTTGTATCAATTAGTTTCTAGAAGCATTTGTTTAGTTGTTTTAAGGAGTATATTTATGTTCTCCATTTTCCAACTCAATAACAAGGGACTGTAAAATTTTGAAGACAATGAAGTTGAAAATTTGCATGGGTCAAAAGATTGCTTTCCTATTGGAATGTATTCATAGATCTCTTATTTCCTCACATAGCTTGCAATTTCAATTTCCTATGCATGGAAAATATATTGATAATAAGAATTCCCTTCCATCTAACAATAGGAAGATTAAGGAAAAGCAGTTTCTAAGCAACTCACATATGCATGATAAAAATACAAAGAGAAAATTACATAACCATTCAAATGAATATGGTGAGAATTTCATAAGAACTAAACATGACTCTAATATATTGTTTGGTGATTAGAATAAAAATGATAAATAACCTTTGACATATGCTTATAGTGATGATGTGGAAAATGACATAGATATTTTTGTCAACGAGAATTTTATGGTAGAAAACAAAGGGGATCCTAAGGCTTTGTTGACGGTGCTAGATCTGCCAACATTAAGGGGATCACACCGGTATGAAGTCCCAACTAGACCTCACACCATTTGGTGTGGGAGACCCATCTAGTACAATCGCCTAGTTGCCATTATCTTGAGGATTTTCTTCAACTCTTGCTTGTCAGCACAGGAGAGTGGTCTGCTTTGTCTTTGAGAAGTGAGGTTTGTGTGCAAAATGAGTGTAAGTGTCACTTGCGTTAATGGTTCTTTCAGTGTAGAGGGAGAGGGTGGGAGTGAGTCCCAAGTTGGTTGGAATGAAGTCCCAACTCAGCTAGGAACACACAACACAATAGGACATGCACAACTTCCCGAGGAGCAGTCCACAAGGATGCGACAGTCATAACACACAAGTAAGATAACACGTCAACACTCACCAGATGAGTCCACACGAGTGCAACTGTTGTTACAACAAGTTTTATGTGAAAGTTTTGTCTAATGTCCGGGAGAGTTGTCTACATAGGCGAGACAACATTAACAACATATAAAACACATTTCCATTAATATATTATGTATTACAACAAGTGAAATAGTTCAAATGTAGAACATAGGTTAAAGAAACATGCATCACAAGTGTTAAAGATTAGTCTGACAATAGTTACAATAATGTGTGAAAATGTGCTGGCCTGTTAGCAGGCTTCTGAATTAAGCAAAAGTTCCAAGACACATCGTTACACCATACATCACTAACCTCGTGTGAGGGGCATTGGAGCCACTAGTTAGTCCTCAAAAAAAATATTACAAACTCTCTTGGCTACGTGGGAGGAGTTGAGGTGAAAAAGTACTTTGCATGGAAAAATGAGGGGGTATTTATAGCCAAGGGTGAAATTGACCCTTGTGGTTGTTCGACTACCCTCATGACTATTTGACTTCCATGAATTTTCGAATTTACATTACTCTTTGTACAACAAGTGGGTCTCTTGGAATTCCACGTTACATTACATTGATTGACAACATGGCCCACAGTAGAGATGTGGATGACATGACTGATGACACGACTCGACATGATAGTGTTGGTATATTTGTGCTGCTACTAAAGCGCATGTCGAGCTGCAGTGTTGTTGGGTGATGGATGTATTCATGGTGTGTCACAAATTCACCTCTACATGGAAAAGCGCGCAGAGTCTTTGATGGTCGTTGGTTCACTTGATGTTTCTTTGGCACATTGCAACTTTCTTGTATGTTGGAAGGCTTGACATGCTCATCTGTTCATGAAAGGTGCATGTTCATTCATTCGTCTATCTGTGAGCACATCTTGCATGTTTTCTCATCCGTTCATCCACGAACACATATTTGCATGATCATCTATTCACGAGAACATCTCTTTGCATGCGTCGTTTGTTCATCCGTTGGTGAACCTGTTCTTCTGCATGTGCTATCTTTTTTCATCCCATTTGTCATTGTGCAATGTTTGTTGTTGTATCTATACATGCAATCACTCATGAAAAGATGACATGAAATCCAAAAAACCTCCTAGTCTACCATGACACATGATCCTCTTAGATGAAGGTGACCAAGAGAGGTAATAAGATTGCGAGGCAGGATGATGGCTCCGGGCATTGTTGATGAAAACTACGCAAGAGTCACTAGGTGATGAACATGGGAAATCTGATTCGATAGTGACTGTCTGCAAGGTATGGCTCGACTGGAAGGAAAAACTGTGCAAATTTTGGGAGGAACAGTCCGAGATGTAGGAAGGAAAGGTAGACAAAATCTATGCATTTTCCAGAACAAGCGGGCAGTGGGGGCTTGATAGCCAAATTTGTGATTTTCTTGGAGGAAAAGGCTAGGCTGCAGGGAGGATTGGCAGACAAGATTTGAGCAATTTTCCATAGGAATGGGCCGGGAGCTTGGAAGCCAACACTGCGCAATTCCTGGAGGGAACTGGCAGCTAGCTGTTGGGTCACTAGCAGCAAAAATTGCGTAATTCCTGAGGGAACTGGCAGTTGGGAGGTTGGGAGGTTGGCCTGTAGATCATGTTTTCATAATTTTTGAGCTGAGCAGATTGTTGGGCAGCAGAGGGCCTTCTCATGAAGACTGCACAATTTTCTGGATGAGTAGCTAGTTGACTGTTAGGAGGACTGGTTGGAAAAACTACACAATTTTCTAAGGGAGACAAGGACGGGAATCGGGTGTTTGTCTAGCCTGTCTACACAATCTTCCTAGCTAGCGGAGCGGGAAAGGCTTGTAGCCTCTGTGAAAATTTTGAGGGGAATGAGTCTCAGGATGGCTACCAGGTCAAATCCTCCGATTGACCAACTTGAAGGCTGATTGATATGCTTGCGAGCAGCGCAACTTGAAATGACTTCCTTGGTGCTTCTACATTGTTATGGGTGACAATTGATCGATTCAATGGCAGGGTGATGGTATGGCTGGAAGAGGGGAGTCCAGTCATTGAAACTTCAGCAAAATGACTAAGTGTGTGAATGAGTGAAATATTCACATGTGATCTTGCAAACACACACCAACCTGACTTAACGACGAGACGACCCAAACAATCCAAAACACATGCTCAACATGACTGACCGGTACTGTGACCAACACTTGTGATTGATCATTCATCGACTCTGACAACGCTTGTGCGACACTGAGTGTTACTCCATGTGTGAGTGCGACCGATTCTTTTATAGAGAACACAACATGTACACATGAAGCGAAGACCTTGAGCATGACCAGAACATGGTCGCAAGCATGACTTCGATACCAACATGCAAAACCTTCGGATGAAATGAACAAGCAAGGTGGATGCAAAGACTCACACAGGTTCACAGAGTGAACTTGAGTGTGTGCATTCAACAAGCGAAACTCTCAAGACAGGCTCTGAAATTGGGTGCAGGCCAAAATTTTGGAGGGTGGTTGTAGCTACTACAACACTTGGTGACACAATGGTAGAACTCTAGGTTATCTGTTTTGGTTCATTGATAATATAGGGCCTTGGTCTCTTAGGGAGTATTGAATCATTGTGCAATTACTTCGGCTTCCCCACTTACCCCATGGACACACATGGCTCACCTTTTGCCAACTTAGTGAAATACAATCAAAAGTTCAGCTTGATCACAATGTTTCGAATCCGGGAAGGATAGTTTATCTCAAGAGTTGAAAATTTTCAAAGTATAAATTTTGATCTCTGGTTTTGCTTTACTGCTAGCAAGCCTGGATAATACCCCAATGGAGTCACACTAGAACACATACATTTCTCCACTGCCAGTGAGCCTGGTCTGTACCCTTGTGGAGTTGCATACTTCACTTCTTTTGGCATGAAGCCTTTCTCTTCTTTCGCCTTTGTATTTTTCAACAGGGGTCCCGAATTATTGAGAGCCGAATAGGTTGTTCCTTCATTGAAGCGTGTAAGACCTCTGACATAGGTTTTCTGATTTAGAGTTTCCCCTTCTCCATTTCTACTAGTTAGATGAGCTTGAACACACAAAGTAGAAGGTTGAGTATAGATATGGGGCTTCCCAGTGTGTATACAAGTTCATGGTTGGACCAAAACTTCCCTTGCAAATGGTTCGTATTTTCCGTTAATACATCATCAGCTGAAGGTTATAACCAAGCACAAAGAAGGTGGACACAAGACTAACCAAGTGCTACAGTGTCACAAGTCTCTTCAAATTTTTGCCACATACTCTATTCAAATGCTAGAATGTAGTAGTTGGCAACATTTATTTCTGGAAACAAAAATAGTAATATATGAAGCAAACAAAATGAACTTAAACAAAAATAGAAGCAGAACAAACAAAGTGAAGCAGAAGCTGAAGCTAAAGCAAAAGAAAAGTGAGTAAGAAAACATGCAAAGCAAGAAAGCAAACAAGCATGCAAGCAAGAAAACTAAAAGCAACCACTACTTCTATTCCTAAGCTAACGGTGCATGGGTGTGATCAAGTGAAATGATATTTCCAATGCATCCACCAATGCATTGGTTGACCCATGTTGGTGAAGGCTTTCTCCGCAAGTAACCTAGTTGTGTGAACCAACAAATGTGAAAGATACAACAATGAAAACAAACAATGTTGGCTTATTGGGGCCTGACCCAGGTTCAGAGTTAAGTCAGCCAAACAAATCTCGGTACTACTGGCCCTTTCGACAACAATCCATGGAGCGCAGACTGAGGTCTCACCCGAAGTAGTATCGAAGTGTGCTAGAACTAGGTTTTCGCACCCTGGAGATGTCTGATGAGTTCAAGTGGTCTGCTTTTCGACCCTGTGTACAAGTCACTTTGCGCACTTTCTCGTACCTCGCAGTATAATATACTACCTTCGCGTAGCCCTACTCAGGGGTTGAACGTTGCGCTTCCACGTTACTACTCAAGGGCTTATTGTTATTCCAATGTTAGTTTATTATTTTAGCCTACTTGCTTGCTTTAAGTTATACTTAACAATATAAACCATTCATACAGGTGCACACAGTAAATAAACAATATATTTGCAAATTATATCAATCATTCACTAACTCAAGAACAGATACACAGAATTATGATGAAACTTCTCTTTATTAATTCCTTCGTTGGTTACTGACTCAACTCCGCCCTACGCACTCAACTGTAGGGGTCCACGCATTCAGCTACGGACTACTAGGCCTCTACGCACTCAGCTGTAGAGCCTTCTCCTACTCTGCAACCCAAAGACACACTTAGTCACTTAGACTCTTCCTATCTCTCCTACTTCCTTCTTCTCACTTAGAGCCTCGCTCTATTTATAAAATCCCATGGTCCGCGGACCATGGGTAGGTCTATCCAGCCAAAATTACATTACAAAACTAGGGTAGACAACCCTGTGACTCTATCATACATTTCGCGCTCTTGCCCACAATTCGCGGATCTTTACAACAAGAATGGGTCAAAACTTGGGCTTTGAGGCCCAAAACATGACTTGGGGGGATTCCATGCCCAACAGGCCTCCAACACAAACATCATGACTCACCCTCGAGTCACTCTGTCGGTGTAGCAATCTTTGCAAGGATTCCCTCCAATTGTTCTCGAACCGCACGGAGGTCAGCAACGCACTGAGCTGCTGCTTGTTGGATCTGCTGCATGCATTGTTTTAAGACCTCTGTGTCTGGGGTGCTTCTCTGCATTAATGTGTGCATCCTCTATATGTGCGCGAGCTTTCCTTCGATGTTTGTCATGATAGTGAAAGCCTCATCGATCCAAGGCTGGACACGCGCTTTTAGAACTACCTCCTTATGTCGTGTTGTGTCCACCAGCTCCTTCAATGCCTTAGCTTTCTACATCCTCACAAGCCATTGTGTGAGGACCACTATCTGCACAATTCCTCAGACACTGTCATATTGTTGTTGGATTTCTCGTGCCTCTATCTCTAAGCGCTGGATGTTGGGGTCCTCCTGTAGAGTTGTGAGGACCTCAAGTGCTCCTTCCAACATCTTGTTGCAGTCTCGCATTTCACCTCCAATTTCCTCCAATCCTGCTATGATAACGCTAGCGCGCTGTTCTCTGACTTCTAGGGGAGTGGATGGTTGTGCCTATAATTGCAGCTCGGCGATCTAAAGATTCAGCTCCAATTGAACCTTTGTCATTTCTTCCCTGGCCTGGCGGACTCTTGTTGCTAACCTGTGGATCCGCACCTCCACTGGTAGATCTACTAGCATGGCCAGTTCCGAGACGCTTCGACAAGCGTCATCTACCACCTACACCAACTGTTGATTTTGCGACACCAATTCACCGCATTGCAAGATGAGTTGTTCCATATTTATCTTCTTCTCGTTGAGGACTTGGAGCGCGTGGCTCTCCCTAGCGCATAGCTCTGTCGTTATCCCATCCTGCAATAGGTATAATGTCTCGCACAGAAGGGAAACTAGATTAATGTCGAGACCTTTCATCATGCTAACCACATACCTGTCGGCCTCATTTGACATCACTAGAGCCCCTTCTGGCAACACTATTTTGTTCTCCATCCGCATGCACAACATCTACTCTGTTGCTAAGGATCCTACTACGAGTTTGGTTGAAAGGGTACCGACCTAAGGGGGGTGTGCTTGTAACTCCTGCAAATGCACTCTGAGGGCCCCCAAAACAGTTTGGTGCTCCTGCATGAAATCCTGAAGAGCCTCATTTGTGACATTACGCACTGTCTCATCGATGTAATGCAGATTACCCTAGGTTAGGGTGATCGAGTCAATGGCCAATTTTGAGTCCTTGACCTTCTTCCTCAACCCTTCTCGCTCTATCGGGTGTTGGCACTTCAACTGTGTGGACATGGTCCGTGGGTCCGTGCCTCCTTCTTCTATCTTTGCTTCCTCTGCTGCCTACACTTGCGAAGGCATTGCTTAGCCCTCGCCCACCTTCGCGGTTGCTTCCCGTGCTTCTGTTGCTATTGTAGCCTTTTCCTACTCATCTGCCTTTTGTTCCACTTCCTGCGATGCCCACACCTCGACTGTTGTTGTTTCCTTCTGCCTTTTCTCAGCCAATTTTGCGATGTGCAGCTTGGCATCATCTTTCCTCTTCTGTGCCGCCGCCCTCTCGAGTTCGGCAAGATATGGGGTGTGCCAATCTGAAGGCCATGCCTCCAAGGTAGTAAAAATGGCGTCCTCAGTCGCTACAAAGGGTAGCTCTGTCCACTACTTTTTCGAACCCTTTCACACCCTGATATATACGTTGTGCATGTCTACCTTAAATTCTGCAAAACTCTGCAGAATGTTGTACACAGTGAGCGAAAAGTGTGGCTTACAGTTGATCCATATGCTGATGTTCATCTCCATGAGAACCCAAAAGATCTTGTTGTCGTGTATCCTGGTAGCATCCTTCGTGGCCCAGAGTGAAGCGTACTTCACGGCCTCTGGTAGATCTCTGTCAATTATGGGGAATTAACTATCCTTTGACAATTCCCCTGCTACGAGCACTATGGATAGCAACAACCACGCATAGTGGAAGGTTTTACCCTACTCCTGGGCTTCGCGATAATTCTCTAAGAATTCTGTGCAAAGGAATTTAGACCAATTAAACTAGATCCCTTCTGCACACTACTCGACTAGTGCAACCATCGGTGCCAAGTACTTCGTCTGCACGACACTTCCACGTAACGTTTCCTGCGAGGATTTGGTTTGCTACACGAACTGGTTTGTCCTTGATGTTGGTGATGACATAGCCCCTCTTCTCCTTTTCCATCTTGTTCTTCGTCTTCATGGCATCTGCGATGGCCAAATCACTGCCCTTTCCTTCCAATATGGTCGTGGAGTCCTTTTCTTTGTATGGGAGCCGGGAGACACGATGAATCAAGTCTGCCATGATGGCGATGGGCTCCTACAGTCATAAATACCCATCATACACCAGGAAGAGCAGCTGCCTGATGACGAAAATGGTTATTGGCACGCAGTGGAAATATGGCACCCATAGTAAGTTCAGCATTCCGGCCTTTTCCACACCGCACAACGAGTTCCGTGACTCTAATATCGTCACCACCCCCATAGTGTTCTACTTCATGAGATTTCTAGTCTCAAGGTGAGGGAACTTCTCACAGTCAGCGAGGTCTCAATCTTCAAATTTCATGGTTGGCACGCGGCCGAAATGCGTGCCTTCAAACATAATTACATCTAGTTGGAGAGAGGTTTAGAGGGAACTCTTGGTCTCATCCAGGTCCTTGGGCACTTTGGCCTTCCCTTTTCGTGGGGGGACACAGGCGGGAAATTTTGTCGCAGAGTGCGTAGGTTGAATATCCACCTCCATGCCTTCATCTTCTTCCTCTACGATTATAAGGGCCTACAAATCTTCTTCTTCCTCATCTGTTTCTATCGTGACAACTTTCCCATTCTCTTCCATCAACAGTTTACTACGCAGCAGGTTTTGTGGGGACACACGTACTAGAGCCATTGCTTGTTTATCCTTCTTGTGTCTTTGCATACGAAGTTATTTCGGGATCTCTGCCACAATCCTGACACCTTCTAGAACATCCTCCATAGTTAGGGCCTGCACGGCCTCACCAACGGTCACCTCTTCTATTCCTAGACCATCCTTAGTGGTTGTCATTGTAGCTGTGCAACAATCTGTCACTCACGAATTTAGGGGCTTAATCAACTCTCAGCTCACAATACTCAGGGCTCTTCTCAATCGCTCAATTCACAAATGACCAAGTGTTGTTTGCTTGGCAACCCTTTGTATTTTATAGTGCTTTTTGAATTCAAATTCAACCATTCCCCCCAATTCCGATTCATTAATGCTTTCTTGGTGGTAGATTTTCCCAAATCTTGTCCATAAACCGCGTCTTAAATTCCTACCACCCTCTCCATTTGGCCTCATTTCGAGCATCCCATCATGAATAGTGACTTCAATGGTCACTTTCTAGACAACTTGTGCAACAGTGTGGCCCCCCATGTGCAGTCGTGGACCTTGTGACTCTCTGCTTCTGTGTGCATGTCCAACATCGCGCAGCTCTCGGGAAGAATATTTTATAGTCCCACGCTCTTTTCCAGCTACCTGGAGCACTAATATTTTCCTTCCCTTGGCTAGTCAGGTGGCCGCACCACCTGTGTAGAGTTTCATCCTCTCCTTCATCATGGTTCCTAGAGAATCCCCACCTTGTATTGTTACGGTCGGCATTGCGCACTTCACCATTTGCAACGCGCTACCCTGGTCACTATGCTTAGCAATATGTGGTCCAAGCCAAGGCATTAGACTGATCAATTCATGACAATAAGCCATAACCCTGTTATCGAGATCGCAAGCACCCTGTCTTAACATCCTAGTGTTTTTGTCGAAAAAATCTTTCGTGGTTTCGTCCTCCATCTTCTTGACCTCCACGTCCATCAAAGCACTTTTCTTTCTTAACCGTACCCTTTCTTCTTCCAGTTTGTGGAGTCTAAGGTTTCCTTGTTGGATTTCTTCCTCAAGGCCCATGCGTTTTGTTTCTCGTGGCTATGTGATCCCTCCTTTCTGGGCTTTGCGAACCATCGTATCGTTGTGTGCTACCGTGCGTGGTCTAGGTTTCACATGCTTCATAGGGATTACAGCATCTGCTTCATACTTCAGCTTTGGAAGTTCTTGCATAGTCGAGGTTTTGCACATGGTCCTATAATCCCATAGAACCGTTGGTATGTGCAGGTCCTAGTTAGTGTGCTTTACATGGTGGACCGTGTTCAGTACTTCGCATACTTTATCAGAGGCTTCCACGTGGATACTCTTTGACGTGCTTGGTCTTATCATACTTCCTAGTCTTCGTTCGCACCATCGTCTTGCCCGCTCTTGTTTGTTGGTCATGTTTCCTATCGTGAGGATAGTGTCTATTCATGCAGGTTGCACACCATATGTCTATACCCATCTAGAGAAGTGGGCACACAGGCTGTTTCATCCATCATACCTAACTTTCATCCACATTTGAGGCTTTTAAAACCACATGAGCATCATACTTCTACATTCACGCTAGTCCTCAAAACTTATTTGATGCGTACCCCACCATCTTGTGAGCATAGCGTGTAGTGCACATTTCAAAGCATCAAAACGTTGTTGTTCTGATACTTCTGTTTCAAATTTGTTCAGTAAATCATCCAACTCGCTCAACCCATCATACATAGGCAGATCTGTTACATCTATTGTCACGCATCGTAGCGACCTTGTCAGGATGTTGCAATTGAGAGTGGTTACCTCGTGTAACTGGTTCAGCCATCATTCCATCTCCTCATCTGAATCTGAGGTGCAGGAGCTTTCGCGCTCCCATGAAATCATTCTATCTACTATTGGATTCACCTAGTCCTTCTCCCGAGTGGTTATCTTGTAGATACAGTCTAGATTGTCATCGTTGTCATAGTCGCACACTCGCTTTGTGTAACATGATCCTTTCGCAAGGTCTAAAGGTACCACTATGCGTAGTGATGTTTTCTTGAAAATCATCTTGTGCTTCTTTAGATGTATCACTCCATTCATTTCAGTGCCCCAATCTATTCCCAGTAGCGTGGGATAGGTATTGTTGTCATCAACAATCTATATCACTTCGAAATTTGAAAGTGCACTCGCACCTTCAATATCCACCATTATTCCTTGCAATATTCCCATGGGTAGGATCTTTTGTTGGCTCTCCATTCACAATCGAATAGGAGACCATTGCAACGTGGGCCTGACCATGCGCTCCCATGTCTGCTTTGGCAGGACGTTTGCATCCGATCCTAGATTCAAAATCACTTGATCCATTTCATATTCCCTGATCTGCGCGATCAATCTCATCTCCCTTCCTATTTGCGTTGTGTGCTTCCCGAGCTTCCGAACTAGGCGTGGTTCTCCTGGCACAGACCCAACACATCTAGTGATGAGTTCTTGCAGTCCCTTCACAGCTTTGTTGTTGCACAACAACTTCATACATGTCTCCAAAAAGGTAGTGAGCATTGATGGGTCTATTTCTGGTTCTAGTTTGTCTTTACTTCCTAAAGTGGAGGCCTCTGTGAAGCTCTTCTTAGCTTCCATGAATGTCTCCTTAGTGCGCTCTAAATCAAATTCTTCTTCCTTTGTTGGAGCCTTGCGAACCCAGGCACTCTCTTCAAGCTGCTTGCTTTTGTCATCTCCTATCGTAATACCACTACGAAGCATGATGTTTACATTTGGGCCTTCCTCGCGTGGCTTAGACCTCATCATTTGCATGTTCTGAGTTGGGGTAGGTTGGAGTGCTCCTTTATCACACAACCTTGCTATCAGTGTGGGACAGTCCTTCATCTCATGATCAAACTAGGTACAATATAAGCATGATGGTCTTGTCGGATTTATACAATTGTGGGCATAATGTCCAGGTCCTCTGCAATTGTAACAAATTAATTGTTCGCGACCTCTTCCGGTCCCATTCCATCTCGACCTCGTCCACACCCCTGAAATCTAGTGTGCGCCATCCCTGCATTTTGATCAAGGGCCCATGTTTTAGCCTGAACTTTGTAGGTAGGATTCTAATCCATCATTAGTTCATAACTTCTACAGGTGTGCTCATTGTGGCCTGCTAACCTGTAGAAATTACAGAACAATTGTTGGGACGTCTGCGTATAGTTCTGTAATAGATGGCAGTTATCTGTAGCATGCATTCCTCCTATTTGACAAATCGTGCACCATAATGCAGGCGTGCGCTCAGTTCTACTTGGGCCTCTGGTCTTAATGGCATTATTCATCCTCCCACCAGGTAGTTCACGAATACTGGAAAATGGTCCTTGTAATGTCCTTGTCCTTTGCACTTTATGCACCATACCTTCTTGCACGCTTCTAGGTGAGCCGTCCTGTCTTGTTTCAAAATCTGCATTTCAAGGCACAAGTTTTTCAACTGCATGTGGATCTGTTGGATTCCCAGGTTAGGATCTTATATTAGGGTCTCATGTAGTCTCATTACAATCTCCAAAGCCTCAACCTGAGTTTATAGCTTCTGTTGTCACAACGCCTTCCCTAGATGCGGCGTTAGCGAAGCTACAAACCATGCGCGGTGTTACCCATCTGTTGTGGACATATTTGGGAACTGCAACCCCAAACTCATATGTCCATAAACTTAGGGATCCTTAAGTCCCTAAAAGTGTTGTTTCGCACCCTAAAGGATCATGGTCAACTGATTACATCATTTCCGAGAAGTTCCACCTGAAAAACTACTCATAACTGGCTAAAACTGGACCATACAGAGTACTCCATGGGAAAGGTGTGATGCATACTGACTACCTAACTGGCCAGGTGTGATGCATACTCAAATGGCCTTCTGTAGGGTGCGATGAGCAAGAATAGACAAATGGCAGAGACAATTTGCAAGGTGGATGATCATGGAATCTTCCAAAAACTTCTCCTGTGACACTTGCCTCTCTGAATCCGGCCAGGGATGAGTAAGAGATCATGAAATATCCAAGTGGAACCAAGAACTATTAGTGGAATGAAACTAATCAAAAACCCAGAGCTGACTCACACCCTTGCAAGACATCTATAAATGGGTCCCTCATCTGAGAGATCTGGAGGCTGGAATTTTGTATTTTGTAAGGAAGTGTTGTTGGTTTGTTGGTGAGAAGAGACATTGCATTGTTGGGTGATTTGCTTGTTCATGAGGTGAGGCTTCTACAACTGGGATGATGATGTTGGATTAGATAGCTGGGTTGTAATCCTCTCTTACATTACTATTAATAAAGTTATTTGAGTTTTCTTCCATATGATCTCGTATTTGTGAATCTTATTGTTTATAAATGCAATTTTATGGTCAATGTGTTTCTGATCCTGCATTGGTTATGATGTTTTAGATAGAGATGCTTTGATAGTTTGTTGTTACTTTGACTCTACAAGTACTCTTTGAAGCGAGACAAGTAGGAGAGGAGTGGAAAATTCTATCAAGGAAAGGAGAAATCAAGCTAGGATCAAAGCGAAAGATCCAGGTTGGTCCTCTTTTCTTCTCTTCCATCTATCACACTTAAAGGAACTCTTGAAAAGCTTTCATTGTTTGTTTCTAAGATAGCTACCCATCTTAGTGGGACTAGCAGTTGGAATCGACACTAGTCTTCCCTGAAACAAAATGGCGACTCCACTGGGGAACGAATAGTTTGTTTTGTTTGTTTATCGTTTACTTTATAAACTACAGACGAAGCCTGAAGTTAGCCAGCTAGCCTTCGAAATGCCTTCGCTATGTATTTTGAAGTAGATAAACGCTGCTTCAGTCAATCTTCGGGTTGGTTTATGAACTGAACATCTGACTTACAAAGCATCCTAAGTGCCCTTGTGGTAGCTCGGAACCTCATCAGATCCTACCTTTATGCTTTGTGTTTACTGTCCATCATTACTTAGCCTAAATCACTGAACTTAGCTGCAAGTTTTGAGCAGAAATCAAACTCATTTTCATTCCCTGGCCCATCACACTGTCTGCAACTGTGCAACTTGGATGCATCACACCTCCCGTGTGTTACAGGTGAGATGCATCCCTATTTCCCTGTATTGCAGGTGCAATGATTGAGTGAACTATTTTTCTTCTCTGAAATTTGGTTTTTCTCTTAGTTTTCAGCTTTATTCAGTAGTTTTGTTGTTCATGATCAATACCTTCTTGCTGTAACCATCTTCCTTCACATTATTTCAGCCTCCATCAGTTAGGAATTGTAAATGTTTTTGTGTATTTGTCAATCATTTACAATCTTCCTTTGTCGAAAGTAGCCTAATCGAACTTTCGTTTTTGATACAAGTGTCATAATTGTCATTCTGAATCAAAATAAGAGTGTCGTAAAGTCTTCCTCTTCTAGATAGTTGATTTTACTTTTTTCATTGTACTTGATTTTGAAATTATTAGTATTTCAAGTGTCGAAAATAGTTTTCAATTCAAAATCGAAAAGTGTCGTCTTAGTCTTCCTTTCATTATGAAAAGAAAAATTGTTAGTACTGTTGCTTTGAAAGAAAATAGTTTAGATCTGTACTAAGCTTTATTTTTGTCATTCACACATTATGAAAGCAGAAAAAAAATACATGCATGTGCATCAGCATTTTGACTACTTGCGAAATCTGATTTAGGAAAGTGCATTTAGTGTATGCTCTATGCTCTCTGCTGAAAAAAATCATTATCTTCTTTCCTTTGTAGCTAGGATTTTCATTGCTAAAAGAACATAAATGATTGTTTATCATTTTAGATTGCATATTTAGGAATTTCACAACTACATTACATGGTGAACCTTGAAAGACAAACTTCTAAGCAAATCAACTCTAAAATAAACCTCAATGAACATAAAAATGCTTTGGAATCTAATGCAACACATCTAGAAGTTTAGGCTAGAGACGTGTTCCAGCGTCGTAAAACCTAGTAACTATCGTTTTCATCAAAGGTTGGGTGATTCCTCCTCTTTGATATGACAAGTGCCAGTACAGACCTTTGCTTCCCGTACCGTCGAGTATATATTGGGAGACCACAATAGGCTGATATCCTTTATCCTTAAGAAGTTGTGTCTGCCGCCCTATCAATTGTAAGGCACTGAACATAGCATTTAGGAAGATTGACTTTCGTACATAAGTCCTTGGTAATTTCTCTATCATTTATCACTAAGGTGTATTTTGCAGTTTTACCATCGATTTGGTAAACCCTATGTCTAGACTTCCAGAGCAATCACTTTCATTCTCTTTCGACTCCTTAAAAGAAAGGTCCATCTGAGCACTTATCACTTCAGGCTCATTAAAAATCAAAGGCGACTAGAGTCACCTTTAGATTTTCCTCGAATCTTAAAAATTGAAAAAGCAAGTTGCGTCAGAGTGTCTTAAAATTCATTTAAATCAGAATAACATTTTTCCCCTTTAATTTTTGAGCTGATCAAGTAATCCAAAATCATGAAAGAAAGTCAATCAAAACCCCGACATTCGTGGAGACTAGCGAGACAACCGTCTTTGACCCCAGAAACGAAACCATCCTGGGAAAAGCATTCTCGTTTAACTAAGTCAAATTAAGATGATTTATTTGAAACTTGTGTTTCAAAATTGTCAGAGACTACAGTTAATCCAATTATCTCTGGTACATCTGCCTTTACAGAAGAAGTTCCGCAGTTACAAGAGGACATTAGAACTGATCCTAGTGTGACGGTAGACACCTCTATTCCTAAAATAGCTCCACCTAGGACTGATCCAGAAACTAAAGTTCACTTGCGTGAACATCTAGAAGTTGAATTCCAGAATTCAGAAGGTGTCACCCCTCCAGTATCTGTTACTGCAGAAGCTACACTTTCTTCGGCTCCAGAAATATTTTACGGACCTAACGGTCTACCTCTTCCACCTGGATTGATTGCTATAGAAGAGATAGTAGAGGATCTTCCACCTAGTACTCCAATACATTTTGGAACTGGGATCCACTTACATCCTTTCTACTAAAGAAGTTAGTTCTTTTTCATCACAAGTTCCTGTCAAATCGCTAGGAAATCTTTTGGATAGACTAAACATGTTTGAACAACCATCAACATCTAGGATTGTGTCAGCTGACACAGCTACAACGGAGCTTCCTGCTATCGTTCCTACAATGACTGCTGGTATACCATCTGTCCCGGCTAGTTATCAACAACAAGCCGGAGTCCAATCAGGGACTATTTCGACGACATGGTCAGTTCCTATTTCTTCATCTGGATTCTCATCTGGTATTTCTTATGTTGAAACTCAACAAGTTGATCCAATGTGTCTTCAAAGGCCAATCTACCCTTTAAGTATTGGATTACCACCATATGGGGGGTAGTATGCCTTTTCATTGTTCCCTCCTGGAGAACAACCATATGAGAGTTTACAACAAATTTCAGGTCAAACTAGAATTACATCAAGCGGTTAGGTACCAATACTGCCTCAAAAACCACGGGTTGTATATTCAATGCACCCAGTCCATCCTGTGTCGAATATTCCCATTACACTTGCTATTGTGACTGTATCGCAAGTACAAGCGCTACCTATTGTATGTCAAGCTCAAGTTTCTCAGGTTGCAATACGCCTCTCGTCTCAGCGATTCAATCACAACCTCAGGTTAGTGCCTCCTTATCTGGAGCGACTCAGGGTCAAATAGGTACTATGACTCTGCATCTTGGTTAATCATCTAGTATTGGACAACAACAAATGGTCCAACAACCATGGCTAGTTCAATATCAACAACCGCAATTCCAGCAATCATACCAAGGACCTGAGCAACAAGTCTTTGTAAGTAATGGGCAACCGCATTTCTAAAGCGGTTATCAACAACCATACTATAATGGTTATGCCCATCAACCTTATCAAACTTACCAGCATCAAATACATTATGCTAGTATGCAAAGACCTACTGCTCAGGCGATTCCATCTTATCCTAGGTATGCTTCGCCTAACCTGATTCAACAGTTACCCTTTGTAGCAACTCTAGAATTACCATATCTAAATCGTTGGACGAATGATCCAATTCTCTTACACCCCTTGGTGGCCTGCGATTCTTCATAATGTTCCCTATGATATTCCTAAATTCAATGGAAATCCAGGTGAAGATCCATCGAATCATGTAATGACATTCCATTTGTGGTGTTCATCCAACACCCTGAATGATGATTCGATTAGGCTTCGCCTTTTTCAGCAAATGTTAACTGGTTCGGCAGCTAAATGGTATATAGAATTGCCTAGAGCTTCATTTGATAACTTCAATACCCTTGCCACTACCTTTTCAACCCATTTTCAGCTACCCATAAGGTAGGAAACAGGGACAGAACTCCTTACCAACTTTAAGCAGACGAAAGCCACTCACATATCTGATCATATTCATGAGTGGCGATGTCGTCAAAGAATGGTGAAGACGTATGTTCCTGATCAGCTTTTAGATGAATGGTTTATAAAGTCATTGTTACCCTCTGTTATAGAGGATGTGGCTAAGGGATAAGTTGTCACTGAAGAGAAATTCATTGCTCGTGCGCAATATTTAGACTTGATCTATACTCAGTCTGGCACACTCTACGAAAAAATTCCTAACGCTCCTAGACCAGAATTTTCCATTCCTCCCCCTCCTAAATCAAACAAAGACTGTCATGTTGGTGATGGCATGATAGGTATGACAAGCATGAAAACCTCAAAGGCTACATCTAAGAAAGCCCATATGATTTCTAGTCAAAAAGTGGATGAAGAACCTCTCGCCTTGGAGGTCAATGCCGTGTCAACTGACAAAGGTAAAAATCCTAAGCAACCAGGGGGCAAGAAGAAAGGGACAAATAATAAGAAGAAATAGGAAAATTCACCTCCTGAAAAATCTTATGAAAACCCTACCAGGCAAAAGAAACCTCGTTATCCATGTTACATATGCAACGACGAGCATTTCACAAAAGATTGTCCACATAAAGCTATGGTTATGAAATTTTTAAAAACTTTAAATACCCCAGCGGTGTTAACTAATCCATTTCCGAGCCCAGAAACAAACCTGGTTGCTATCAATCATGCTTCTCCATCCCAAGTGCTTTTGTTATCCATCTCAAAACAGCAAAATGATCCTTTGATATTGAGAAGGAATAAAGATTATGGGAATCCACAGTCGTCGAAAAACAAGGCTACAGATCAACCCATTAGTTCGACAACAACTTCACCTAAAGTTGTTCTGCCAAGCATTCCTAAACTGACTATAAAATCACCTAAGGGAGTAGTACATAAATCGACGTTTAATCCTCATGCTCGAGTAGCACAGAATTATAATATAGTGGAGGATCTGGCCCAATCGCCATCCGCTATGTCGACACTTGAAGTACTGCAGAATTGCCCCTCCCAAAAGCAGGCTTTGTTATCAGCGATAGGTGGGATTGATGCAACAGATTCCATTCTAGTGTCCTTTAATCATAAAGGATATGAACCTCAGTTACCAGAACAACTCGCTTTCCTCATACAGGTGAAAGCCCTCAACAAAATTGTTCATCGAACAATAATTGATGAAGGAGCATCTACATGTATCATGCTGGAAAACTTTAGGCTCTCCACCCTCGTCATGATCATCAATGAAATTGAAAGCATTCGATGGAAGAACATACATGCAATATGGAATATTAAGTAACTTGCAAATCAAACTGGGGGGCGAGACAGTAGAAATTGAAGTCGAGGTCATTGATGGAAACCTTGACTACAATATCTTGCTAGGAAGGCCCTGGATTTATGCTATGGCCGCCATTGCGTCAACATATTTTAGAAAGATTGCATTTCCCTTCTAAGGTGAAATTATAATCGTTAACCAACTAACCTTTTTCCCCAACAGTTCGCAACTTACTGGAAGCATTCCATTGATCCATGGAAGCTCTCGATCGCTTCAACATGTCAAAGTAGGTCTCCTAAAAGACTCATCCTTAATGGGTACTTTTGCCCTACCGCCGCCAAGTAATCTGGCAGAAGTGACCATAGTGGAAACTTGTCATATGATATCTTCTACATCTGTAGAATTGAGGCTTCTGTGATCTGTCATAGTTATAATAAGAGCTTCGGCGTAACTCACATAAAAAAGATCTTTGTCGACGCGTTTCGAACCAACTAGTGTGGTTCATCGTCAGGACAAGTTGAAGAAACAGATCTGGCCTAGCATGTTAAATAGACTGAGCAGACTCCAACGGCTAAATAACGGCTAAATTTGACTCTAGTCAAAAATTATATTAAATTTTTTTTATTATTATTTTTATAATATTAAGATTAATGATATATTATACTATTAGGTAAAATTGATAAATGTGTGAATAAACGTATTTTAAATTAGAATAATAACCATAGGTTGTTAACATAATCATTCCAATGGTTATTAAATTTATTGTAGTTTGATATTTTCTTTAAGAATAGAATAAAAATAATAAAATGATTTATTTAATACATTACATTCTTAGTCAAAACTAATAATAATAATAGGTGGTTAGGATAAAAATAAATGGATAATAATAATATTAGGAAAAAATAAATATATAATTCTAATGGTAAATTCGAAACTAAATTATTCATTTATTAAAATTAAATATATATATGAAATAGTTTGTTAAGGTAAACGATGAGATTAATAATCTTGATGGTTAGTTTAAAAAGGTAAGTTAAATTGTTTATAAAATTTTTCTAATTATTATTGATGTTCTATCAAATTTTATCCGTTTATAAATTATTTAATTTATTAATTATTAATACTATTGCAAATACCAAGAAAAACTAAACTTTCATGGTTAGTTAGAAAGGTTAATAGGTTTGTTTATCACTTAATTTAATTTATTTATTGAACTATTATATATATATAATTATAATTAAATTATTGATTATGGTATTTTTAATAATAAAAATTGTTTAAGATAAGAGAAATATTTAAAAAATATCCTACCTATATTCAGTTAAGATTAGTGATGAAATAAAAAAAAAATATACAGAATAAAAAATAAAAATATAAATAAAAAATAAATAAAAAAATAATAATAGATGAAGTAATATAATTAAAATAAATAAATAATAATTAGTAATACAGATACAAATAAACATAAAAACAAGAAGTTGAAAAAAATATCAAGTAACTAATAAATATAATAAAAAACCTTATGAATCACTAAATACTAAAGCCGTCCTCCATTAAAATGAAAAAAATGTAACCAAATAATCGATTAGACTAATAACTAGAATTATATAAATATATACATACATATATATATATATAAGAAATGCATTAAGTAGAATGATATTACTAATAATATTAACTAAATAAAGCTGGAACTAATTATATAGGAAGGAATATAAATCAGCGAGCGATGTAAATCCATATATAATAGATAGGACTATATTATCGGAACACTAAGGAAAGGGATCTATCAGGAAAAACGACAAAGCCTGGAAACCCAGGTTCAAGGAGGAAAAGGAAGAAACAAAAGGCATCAGTGGGAGAGACGAAAGCATGCCAGGCGAACAAAGGGGCGGGGGGGGGGGAAGTATCTTATGGATGAAAATGAGATAAAGTATTTGAAAAATGTTGGAGTAGGGTGTTATTTGACTAGGAACCTCACCATGTGTGTGACCCATCATAAATATGCCTCAGATGGATGGGACTTGGAGAATATACATTGATTACAAGGTGTTAAACACAGTTATGCTTAATAACATGTATACGTTGCCTATAGTACATGATTTATCGGACTTGTTTGTGACAGGAAAAATATTTCACCAAGATGGATTTAAAATTAGGGTATCACCAAGTTTGAGTCAAAGAAGAAGATACCTAGAGGACAACCTTTAAACCCAGACAAGTTTTATATGAGTGGCTATTAATTTATTATTATTTATATTTTTTTCCCATATGCATATTCATTTATTATTATTTATTTTAATGACATATTATCTTTCAGTGCTAACTAAGACGAGCATGTCTCATATTTCATGTAGGTGCTAGAGACTTTGAACAAGCACCAATTGTTGGATAATTTCAAGAAGTTTGAGTTTGCATAATAGACTTTGATGTACTTAGTATATATGATTGGTGGAGGGGACGTCAAAACAAATCATGTCAATTTGGAGTTCATCATGAAGCGACCAACTCCTATTTCTATGTTTAGGAGTTTTGTTGGGGTAGCCTGAGGAAATTTATAGCCACATATTCAACAGTAACCACACCACTCCACACCATAATAGTGAGTGAAAATAATTTTTAGCGGGAAAAGGGTCAACAAAATTTCTTTGGAAATTTGAAGAAAATTTTTCAAGCATCTCTTGCATTATTGAAATTATAGTATTCCTTTGAAGTGGAGATAGATGCAAGTGGATATATTATGGGAGTAGTCTTCATCATGGAAAGAAGGCCAATATGTTATCATTTCAATGTATTTCACGGTGGTTCTCAACTACCCTACCTATGACAAGGAGCTCTATTATTAATACAAGTTTTCAAAAGGTGGAAACACTATATAATTGGAAAGCATACAATCATCCACACAGATCACTAGTCATTATAATATCTAGAATCCCATAGTAAGTTACAACAAACTAGACATTACAAATAGATGTGGTTTTTATAGTAGTTTCAATTGGTGATTAAGTACAAGAAGGGAAAAATTACAAGTTGGTTGACATGATTTCAAGGGAATCCACATTAAGATTCATGGCTTTGGGAAGTATGATGCACATGGAGCATTTCCCCCATGATGCACATAAAAGGGGATGTACAAAGGATGAAGACTTCATGGAGGTATATCAATAGCTACAAGGCCATATTCATGTGGAAATTTTCACAATTAACTACCATCTCTAGAATGGGTTACACTACATGCTAGACAAACTATGTGTTTCTAAAGTTGCGTGACTACAACTAATTAGAGAGGCTCCCACTTCCAAGGTTGTAGGGAATTTTGTTGTAGGGAATGTAGTTTCCAATTTACAAAGGTATGTGCACTAGCCCAAGATGCAAGAAGATGTATCTAGGTTCATTAGTGGGTGTATACTTTGTTTTATTGGTAAGCCTAGTAATAGGAAAGAGGGTCTATACCATTCCTTACTTGTACCCACTTGTCTTGGGAAATAATTTCCATGGAATTTGCAAGAGGTTTATGAACAACCAAGAAGGGACACGATTACATGTTCATGGAAGTTTATAGGTTCAACAATATGTGCATTCTCATTCCCAGTAAAAATACCATCAACAAGAAATAAGTAGCATATTTGTCATTTGGACAGGTCTGGGTGCCTTTTAGGATACCAAGGAGCATTATTTTAGATAGGGACACTATAGTTTAAGTTCATTTTAGAGTATGTTGTGGGATAATATGGACACAAGGTTGAAGATATTGACCTCATTTTGTCCACAAATACATGGGAGAACATAAGTAGTCAATGAGACTTTGGTGGAACTTTTGAGGGTAGACCTGGGATAAAAATATGGTGTATATACAAGAGTCTTATAAAAGAGCAGACCACACTTCCACTTGTAAGTTGTTGGTTGAAACTTATTTTGTATTTTTCCACCTTTACCTTTGGATATTGCATATGGACAATAAAGAAGAGTGAGGACCTCACATGTGATACTTCAAGGGAAAATGAATTTGTTGAGAAGATCAAGCAAATCCATTTGCAAGTACAAGAGAGACTGAAGTAATCATATGTAAAGTATAGGAGTAGGCATGGACATATAATAGAGAAATTATTTAGATTGGGAGATATAGTATGATTACAGTTGAACAAAGAGAGGCTATAGGGTCATGGTAAGAAAGTAAAGGTATTGTGATATGGTCTTTTCAAGAAATTAAGAGAGGCATGGACCTACTTATTATCTCAGAAAACTTCTTCTGCGATCACATAACTTATTATGTCATTACTCTGCTCTACTATTGAAGGTTATATAATTAATTTCATCACTATGTGATGTCAGTAGTAGATAAGGATCATGTGGTTGTATTCTTTATCCCTTAGAAGAATGAAATCATGCAGAGGAACATGAAAATGATTTTCAGTTCTAAGATTTGTAGCTACCCTTGTCTATATTTATCAATATACCTCTATTTTAATGTAATCCTTAAAGTTTAACAATGCCTTGAGGAAGGTGGATGTTTTCCCTATGTAAAACCTAGCATATATTGCATTGAAATCCCTTGTAATATCTTCTCAATGTGTTTCTTAAGAAGATTACCCTCAGTATTGTTAGCTTGAAACAAGGGAGTTGAGAAGGAACTCTTGGTTAATGAATAGGGCTTGGGCTCTATTATAACTTTATTAATATGTTGTTGTAAATGAGTTTGATCAATTTACTTAATATGTGAAAATTATATAAACAAAATTTTAGAGTTTCATAAAAAAAATTTCATAAGTTTTTTTCGTGTAAAGTATTTGTACAATATAACACATATGACATATATAAAAGTAATGTTGCAATCCAATGCATTTGACATGGAAAAATTATTCCATGCTTTATGATGCTTGTGATAGAGATTACCAGCCTTAAAAAAATTGGTTGATTTTTGAGAAATTTGGAGAGTTTTCTCAGATTGCAAGAAAATATTATCTTGCAGTACCACATATTGGACCTAGATATATGGCAAGGAAAGTTTTATGTTGATGTGATACACTTCACGTGAAAATAATCTTGAGTGAGATACTGCGAAGAATGAAGACATACGTGATTTGGGAAACTTGAGAAGCTTTGAGAACTTCTTTTCTATTATAAGAAAAAAGTTTTTGAAGTGTAATGTATGACATCAAGGTATTAATCTAGTGCTTTACGTTACACAGAAGTAAAATAAGAAGAGAGAAGAACAAGTTTGATTTTTTTGAGAGATACAATGTGTTGCATAGGTAAAGGGTGGTAGCTTGGTAGCTTTTAGTTCGTGGTGTGAAAGACCCTCAATAATAGTACGCTTCATGAGAAAAATCTTTTGTATGGCACAACCAATAAAAAAATTCCAGGATACTTCCGCAATAAATAGAAGTTCAGAGTTCAGGTGTATGAATCTAGTTGGGTATTTAGTAGAATGGGCAGTTTTCCTTTGAATAGACTTGAGAATATTTCAAAATCCGAAGTTAAAGAGGTCAAACCGTTAATCTTCTCGTAACCGTCCAATTCCAGGATTTTTCGCAATAAGCGTTAGTTCAGGTGTATGAATCTATTTGGGTATTTAGTAGAATGTGCAGCCTTCCTTTGACGAGACCAAAGGAATTGACGGAATAAAGAAGTTAAAACGGATGGATTAGGAAGCCTAATATGGCAGGAGATTTTTACGTTTCAGTTATTAATTAACCAGCGTCAGAAAATATTAATAAACTGGTTGGTGGTCTATTTAATAAGACCAAAATGGTCATTGCTTTATCCGAAGGTTGGTAAAAAGCAATTTTTGTGGGTTTACCTTGTAGCTTAGCTTATTTTATTGTGTTGATGGTTATTTAATTTTTATTTTTGTAGATAAAAATTTCAATCATCATGAGAGGAAAAAAATAAATTAAATATAGATATTTTAGGAAAAACAAATTGATATTATTTTATTAAAATAAGTCGACTAGATTAAGTTTAAGTCATTTGATTTTTTATTTTTTTTTTCTTTCCAATGATAATGAGAGATATCTTTAATTTCTAACAATTAAATCAAATTTATTTTTTTGAGATTGAGGTTGCTTAGCCCTAAGGAAAATGATACAATTGTGTGCCTCTTTGTTACATTAAATATTGATTCTGTGTATGTATTTTTGTTAGTATTAAATATGAGATAACATTTTTATCTAATTAAGATTAAAAAATATTTTAAATTGCAAGACAAATAGAAGAAAATTTTAGTCTAACTAGGGAGGGCATGGTAAGGAGTTCGAAAATAAGAAGTTTTTTTAATTTTGAAAAAAATAATATATCTTGCTTTTACAATATTGTTACTTTTGTATTTGGGGTTGTAAGACTTGGTTATTTTCCATTTAAAAATTGAAATTGTGTAGAGATGAGGCTTATGCCATTGCTTAAATAATGTAACAGAGGCATATGGATCATTCTCCACCCAAAAATTGAAATTGTGTATAGGTGAAGATTATGCAATTACATAAATAATGTATCAGAGGCATATCGATCATTGCAATGTATCATAGGCGTATCGATCATTGCAAAGGCTCTTTCTGGCCACACAAGAAAACATCTAAGATTTGTTAGTGTTGGGAAATTCGCAGTTGGTTATCCATCACCTTGTTCATGCATCTTTGCTTAATGATTACGCGTTGGGAAGCATTATTGGTTGAATCAAGAATTTGGAATTAGTCTTCTCTACTATTAACTTATTTTATGTATTGAGAATGAACAATTCTGTTGCAAATGATCTCACCATTAAAAATATAAATTTGAGGCAAGAGTCATAATGAAAAATGGGATTCGTTCCCTCGAAACTATTCCTTAATAATTAGTATGATATGTAGTATAAATTTTATGTAAATTTTGTTTATATTTATAGATCTTTTAGAAAATCTATACCTCCAAAGTCTTTGTATCTTTTGAGGTAGTAAACCACTAATAAATATTGACAATAAAGTAACATGTATAGCTAATCTCGAAAGATTTTCATTATTGAAATTAAAGTGACATATATTGCTATTTTCATTGTAGAACACGATAATACAACATTCTTCGATGGTTAAAAAATGATGTTACTACTGAATTCTTTTCCCGTATCTTATGGAATTGAATTCGAATTCTCTGTAATTGTGTTATAAATCGTTGAATAAAGATATCAAGATTGCTCCCTTAGCTTTGCTTTTTCTTTTCAGTACCAAACCATGTAATGAAAATTTATAAGAACTGAACGTTTGTCTTCACCATTGTTCTAATAGGTACGCGCTCTGGAAGATGAGAATAAGAAACTCCAAACCAAGGTACCAATTTCTTAAAAGTCCAAATTCTATTAAAACAATTATACTTCTTGGTTCAAGGACCTACATATAACCTGGTGCTTGTATGGCAGATTGGTACTCGAGGTGAATCCTCCACTTCAGTGCAGGAAACTACAGTAGTACAACAAACTAACTTACATCTTGGGTGTGTGCACTTAAACTTTTACTGTTCCTTTTAAAAGTCATAACTATTCTTGTATCTTTACCCTCTTTGGGTTCTAATTTGACAACTGTATTGGCAGACTTAATACCTTGCCCAGCAGGCCCTCTGAGATGACAGGAGATGGCGATAATTCTCAGATAGGAGAAACTGAAATCTCTAATGCTTGATCAAATGACTATTTATTGTTGTTTCTCCACATGTTCCAAGAGTTTGAAAATCCACAACAAATGGAAAACTGGTTCTGTGTTAGAGGATCATACATATTTTTTGCTTTTTTCTAGTTATGGATTTTAATGTCTTCAACTTTGTTTTAACATGGTTTTGGTTTTTTTAACTAGAAATATCATTGTTTTCCAGAAGGAAAAACATGGGTTTTTATATAGTATCAGTACATATTCAAAATATATATTTTACATGTAGTTAATCAGATCTGAGATAAGAAATCTCCATATCTAATAGTTACAACGCACAAAAACATTTAAGCATGAAATTTCAAAAGAGTACCAAAAACATAGACCTAATGTCATAAATATGTATCTATCTTAGTATGGAGTTAAGTATATTTAAATATTGCAAATTGAATAGACATAAACATGATAATAAATACTATGGAGGCAAAATGGATCCATCTTCTGCAAGATTGTGAAATGTTCTATAAGATTGTTGTCCACCAGGAATTGGTGCATTGAGCTGACAACCATAGAAAGACCCCTTTTTGACAGAGAATCAGCCATAGTGTTAGACTCCCTTAATATTTGTTGGAGAGGGATGTGCAAAAAAGACTGTCTGAGATTGTGTATGTGGTTAAGCCAACCTTTAAGGTTTGGTGGAGAAAAAGTAGTATTTCCCCAACACTCCATCTATGAGAGATTTGGAATCCCCATAGATGTGGATAGTGTCCATAGAAAGTTCCTTTGCAAACCAAAGGAGACCCCATAATGCCAAGATATATTCCCTCATGTTTGAGCTAGTGCCATTGTGTCAGTCTATTTTGTATTGTTTGATGTGACATATTTGAAGCCATGCTCCACATGTAGATATACATGTCGGTGTTGCGTCATCAAAATAACCTACAGGGAACTAAATGCATGGATGTATATATGAATAACCTAGGTCTTTAACCTTATGCAAACTTATATCTTGTGTGCCCATCCATGTCGTAATGTTGGCCAAATCCTGTGAGTGTTAATAGGGATACCATTAAATATGTCTTTGTTCCTAGGTCTCCATAATTCTGAATGAAGAGAGGGATATGCTGGTGTATTCTCCCTCCCCCGCTCCACCAACATAGGCACTGTTCAATTGAGAGGTAAGTTCTGTTGGGGAAATTAAAATTGGGCATTCTAGCAATAGATGTAAATTTGTCTCAAATGAGTTATGACATACTACGCACCATCTTGGTCCACGTATACCCTTCTTTCGTAGATGTTCCCCAGTCAAGGTTTTTTCTTTCCTCACCAATCAAGTGTATAGAATGATCTTAGTAGGGACCTTCATTCTCCATATATTCTGGAACCATATTTTGTTGTTGAAAGAGAGTTTGGAGCACATTATGTATTTGTAAGTTTCCACAACCACCACTATACCTTTGTAAAAGGTCTCAGCCCATGAAATATGATCACGCTTCTCTATTATGCACAAGCCCATCCTCTTGAGTTCCATTATATGGTTATCCCAAACCTCAACACTGTCCCGTTGGCCCGATGTCAGTTTCCATCTTCCAAACTGGAAAACTCCCATGCCAGTGATGAATAACATGCACCGAATAGAAGTACCCTTTGGCATGTAATTTGTCTATGATATCGTTGGAAGGATGGACACCCAGTATGTTATCTATACCAATAACAATATAATTACTCGTACCAAAATACCAACGGATTCGTTGGAGAAACCATAATTTGATTTTATTGAAACTCAACTAGATATAAGAGCCAAAAATTTTACCTATAGAGCCATACATAATACATTATGATGCCTCTCTATCATTTAGATACTTTTCACAAACAATGTCCTTGTAGGTACCTTCTCAATATAGTGCACACCATAATGGCTTAATCAATAGAGCACATCTGAAAAATTTCATGTCCAGTATCCCCCATCCTCCATATTTGTTCAAGATAGTGATCTTATCCCATTTTATCAAATGGTATTTTCTTCCTTATGGAGTGCTTGCCCAGATGAAATGTGCCATAATTCTATGGATTTTGTATACAGTGGATGCAGGAAGCATAAATAAATGTGCCTAGTAAACCGAGATTTACTGAAAAATCAACTATGCAAGGGTGAATCCCCCCCCCAAGAATGAGCCATCTATGAGACCAACCAAATAATTCTAACAAAATTTATCTAATATCCATAGCCAATCATTAGTCCTATAGTTGTTGGGCTTTAGTCTATGTCCCAAATATGTGAAGCCCTCACACAGGGGCTTTGTAGCCATGCCAAATATACTAGCAATAAAGTCAATCACCTCTTAATCTCTGCCAGAGTAAAGCATAAGTGATTTTCCTCCATTAACCTATAATCCAAATGTCTCTTCATATCTCATAAAGATATAATGTAGAGCCAACCACTATGCTTTGGATACCATCCTGAAAGTGAGGATTTCATAGACAAATAAGATGAGGGATATTTCAGCATTCTTCCCCATATTTATAACACAAAAAAGACTAGTGATTTGAGCCTCTTGTATCTTGTGACTGATCCCATCCATAACAAGAATAAATAGAAGGAACGACAATGAGCATCCCTGTTGTAAACCCATTCTAGTATGGAAAAAATGGGAAGGATATCCATTTATCAATACCGCAAACTATACCAAAGTAACACATGCCATAATCTACTCAACATTTTACATTATCAGTCCAATCTTTGTTAATATGAGTCGGAGAAACGTCAAATCCACACAATCAAATGCTTTCTGCAAATCAATTTTCATTATTAGCGCCTCGATTTTCTTCATGTGGATGGAATTTATACATTTTTGGTTCATTTCCACAACATCATGAATCATATAGTTGTGGAGAAAATCATATTATTTTCAGGTAATATAGGTAGAAGAGTCGAGTATTAATATTTCTCCTATATTTTACATACTTGTGAAAAAAACTGTTGTTCTGGTCCCCCTCTTTTAATCACAGAACCAAAACTTTTCAAGCAGCAAGTGGCCTCATGTATCTGCAATATCTTCTTTTTTTGTCCTCCAACTCCTTCAACTTTTCAATGATAGATAGGGAAGGGGTCCCCATATCCAAAACTCTACAAAGACGATCAATCTCTGCCACAATTGATTTTGATTCCATGTACAAAGATTTATTTTTATGCCTTTCCCATTTACGCGCCCAACTCTTCAAGAATTGGAGTTTATTTTTGATGTGATGCATTCTAGATGTGCCTAGCTTTGAGACCGCCATATTCCATGATGTTTTAATCAATTCCTGGAAATCTTCATCCACCAACCATATACGATTAAATTCGAAAGGGATGCCAAGTCGAACTAGTTCTGACCATCACTGTAAAATAGTGGGAAGATTGTCCGAAATGTATGTCTGATTTACCCAGGTATGCATATTTCCCATACGGTCAAATAGAATTTCAAGCACAAGAAAATGATCTAGTCTTTTCCCCATGTGGAATTGCCCTACTATACCATTATACCATGTGGGAGATAAAGGATTTGGGGGAGTTTCTATCAAATTGATGTAGTAAATAGCATCTACAATTTATCATCCAAGGGATCCTGCCTGCAATGTATCCCCTAACACTCCTCCAATGAAAATGTAGTATTGAAATCTCCTGCTATTACTAGAAACATCATTTTATTTTGTTGATATTGAGATTTATTGGGCTCTTATATTATTCAACACAAAAATAAACCCATGCAAACTTTTCTTTAATTCATTTACTCAAATTCATTTAAATGATTTAGACTAAATTTCCCATTTTGGATTTTTAATTCCTTACCACTAAAACACACTCCACTCAGAATTTTAATCCAAAACTTATCCACTTTGACTTTTTAATTTGAGTGCAAGAGAGTGTTTCAATAACAATTCAATAATATTTCAAATAACAATTCAATAATGTTGTAATGTAAAATTTCCCAATAATACCATCTATTTTAAATTTAAATTTAGAATGAATGGAAAGAAATGTATTAAATTTTTTAATCAATTTAATTATAAATCATATATTAATTTATTTAATCAATTTTCACATATAAACTATATATAATTTATTTAATCATTTTAATAGTACAATAAAATAAAATAAAATTGGATTTATAATTTTATTAATATAATTTATCTTTATTTGGTTTTTCGAACAATGGCCACACCACCTAGTTTATATTGTTTTCATGAATGTCTCACTTCTATCAATATAATAATTTCCACTAATTACATATAAAATGCAATGTATCTAAATTACATATAAATAATAAATTCTTAATTATTGTGTAATACTATGCTGCTAATTTATACCTTGATAAAGGTTTGTAATGTCGGTCTCTTTTCTCATATTGATATGAATGCCTAAATAAGTTACTTCTTCATAAACAGTGAACTCCTTTATGAACTATTTCTTAAAAGGGAGTGAAGGAAAGGCATAGATGATTTTCATTCCCGTGAAACGAGGGGATGTTTGCTTAAAAATTGCATGGCAACACATTATTAACTAGTATATTTCCATGATGTTTATAACCACAGGTAGCATTTATGTTGGTAATGTTTTTTATCATTTTAAATTGAAT
>APFE030942458.1:92537-113289 GCA_000404065.3 Pinus taeda
TTTTTCCAAAGAAAAAATCAGTAACTTTTTATTAAAGGAATAATGAAAAGTTACACAAGCTCGTGCAAAGAAGCATACAGTAAACTGCCACAAGGGCACTAGTGCTAACGCACCCAAAAGCAAACGTTAGAAAAACTAACGAGAGCAAAGAAAGAGAGAAAAGAAAGAGAAAAGAGAATGGCCCAGCAAGAGCAAGAAAAAACTCAAGCATCAAGATTTACGCCCTTTTTTCTTTTCGACCTTACGCCACTCACCCAGAGTGGGCTTGGTCGAAACAATGACTAACTGAGTAGTTTCTTGCAGCTTCCCTGATTCTTTGTCTGAGTCTGATGTGTCTGATTAGTGTTGTCGTTTGTTACCCCCCAAGCTTTGATCCACGCTTGTTGTCTCTGCTTTGTCTTGTTGAGTCTCTACTTGATCTGTATGTAGCTGTGGGTCTTTGTTACCTGTTATATTTTCCTTCTGATTTTCTAGATCCACTTCCTCTATGGTGGTGTCATCCTCTTCTGCCTCTGTCTCTTCCTCTTCGGTTACCGAAGGGGCTTTTTTTCGTGTTGTTCGCCTCTTTAGGACTTCATCCAAATTCTGCCATCCTCTAGGCTTCCTTTGTTGTGGCTTGCTCTTGCTGGGACATGCTTTGAGCAGATGACCTGTTTGTTGACATCCCCTGCACCTGAATGCTGTGTTCTCATAGTCCAAAGGTTGTTTCCACTGAATATTGTTAAAGGTCAGGAAAATGCATTCAGGTAGTCCTTGGCTGAGATCTACCTCGACGCATATCCTAGCAAAGGTAAAAATTCCTTTTAAGTGTCTATCTGTGTCGATCTTTAGCATTCTTCCAAGGGAATTTCCTATAGCTGATAAGGTCTTGAAGTGCCAAAAATGTAATGGTAAATTATGTAGCCTTACCCATACTAGCATCCTCGAAACCACCATAGAGTTGGCGTCAAATTCTGGAAACCATGGTGTGACAAATAAACCCGCACTGCCCCAGAACCATGGTCCTTCCTGGAGAATTTTATCCCTTTCTTCGTCTTCATGAAATGTTACTATGAAGAAACCCTTTGAGCAGAGGTGGATCTGGCAGTCTTTTGTCCAGACTGTGTGAATCCATTGGTATAGTGCCTCGGTTTTGGGCCAGAAACCGTTAAACTTGCAAATAACAGCTTTATTTTCCAGATCTGTAAAAATGCACTTTACCTTTGGAAAATCCAGCGAGATGGAGGGGTTTTCTGGTGTTTGTTCCACGATATACTGCCCTGGCGGGAGATTGGACACTGCAGGTTCTTTTCCCTTTGAAGGAGCTTTCCCTTTGGCTGCTTCACGGTATGAGCCAGAAGGTTTTGATGTAGAGCCCTGAAATCCTTTAGGGCCTGCACCCGAGCCTCCTCCACGCAGCCGTGTGCTTAAGGTGATGGTTGAATCTCGACCGATGCCATAGTGCTGTAGAGTAAAATTCTCCTGCAAGATTTTACCTGCATGCACCAAATTTAGCAGATTTGAAGGGATGCCTGAATCTGCTTGTATTTCTTCCTTTATATTTTTTATCATTATTCTTGTCCAGATTTGCTTGCATATGGATTTTCGAGACAACGTTCTTATAAAAATCTGGGTTCGATCCTGTGCTGGGTCCTTGTGAGGTAGCGTAGGTTTTTTTTTCCTTTCTGATTCCAATACTCTTTGAAAATCATAATCTTTTAAATCCGGCCCAGATCCGCCGTCTTTATGGGCAAGGCAAGCCGGATCTGAATCGTGCAGCCTTTTAATGCCAAGAGGGGACCGAGGAACAAAGAAACTGCTCTGTATCCCAAAGACGCAGACAGGGTATATTTCCCTGGGAAAAACACCCGCGTATGAGCGTGGATCGCCCGGAATCTGAGAGAGGGTCGCTAGTTTTGACACATAAAACCCCAACCTATGAAAAGGGGAGTCCGGGAGCGCCTTGAGGGAGCCGAAAAGAGCCAAAAGAGGGGAAAGAAACTCGAATACCTGATTGATTTGTTTTGTTTCCCGTGGCATATTTCCGGTAATGAATCCAGGCCAGCTCCAAAGGGCACCGAGCGATGAGGAACCCGCAGACAGGCACCAGCATGATCCAGCAGCGACCAAAGCATATGGGCCGACGACAGCGTATGGACCTGCATCGTCGAGCCAACCTGTAGAGACGGCGTCGGCATCGAAAGGTCCTGCAGAAAATTAATTGTATTAAAGAAAATTTCAAAAATAATTAAAATTGTAAATCTATTTAATTATAAGTTATTTTAATAGCTTTTGGATATTCAATATGAATGGTAGGACCATTTACAACATATCTTAGAAAGAGACAAAAGTGAACTAGAGTAAGAGACTTGGAATGAAGGACGAAATCCCCTAATGGGGTGATTCCCATTAGGTGTAGAAAATTAGGGAGTTATGCTTTCCACCCTAGAAATGCTAGGAGATTTAATGAAGGGGGTCCCCTCGCATGCAGACTAATATCACCTCTATAAGTATGTTTTACGACCGCACAGAGCCTACGAAAGTCGTGAGTGTTGGTTTGGGCACTCAGAGTGACAATGAACTATTTCCTTTCCCCATGAGAGAATTCAGGGAGGAAATTTATAGAGGAGTCAACAAATTATCTCTAGTATCGATTATGTGTGAACATTTTGATGGTAATCTTCACAAGGTGCACTGAGGTTACTGGTATGTGGGATGCATGACGGGCTGACTTGGTGGAGTTGTTAAAGGAAACATCTGAGAGCGCCAACAGAGTGGGATGTTGTGTGTTTCTTGGCCTACCTGAGTATGTGGACGTGGACACAAATAATTCAACCCTAAGTGAGATGCCTCCCCTAACCTGTGATTATAGTGTACTTCTCCATCTCTACTAGGTATTTGTTAATCTTCAGGATTACTCTTTGAACTTTGTCTAGTATGTCTTTAGAAAAAAATTATTTTCACAACCGTTAAATATAATTTTTGTGGTGGTTTAAATAGTCTTTGGAGACTTAGTTGTGATGCCATGCATGTGTTAGTTATTACCACCCATAAACCTTGTGATGTCACCCATGGCATTCGTGAGGTGAACTGGGCTTGGGACATTCTGAGTCTTCACCTTTCTTCATTGTTTTCAGGTTCGTTCGAATATAGAGGTTTGTGTCTATGTGGCTTTATCTTTGTTTCCCTCGAGAGTTGTCACTGGTAGTCGAGTATGTTTGGCAGCTTAGTGTGAGTAGGGACAATTTCTTGTTGTTGCAACCTTGTCTTCATTCCATCTCACGTTGGCCTTCAAGGTTCGGTTAGTCTATAATTAGAGTCTTAAAGTACACCAGTTCTAGTAATTGCACCCACTCTTTCTTGCTGTTTCATTCTGTGAGTCTTAACTCCATATCACATTGTTATTGGTTGAAGATGGAGTGCCAGTGAATGTGCAACATGCATGGGGAGGGGGTTGCGGCCCCCAAGACCGATATAAAGCTTAACAATATGTCCAATATGTTGTTTATAAATACCATGCAATGGTCCCCCTAATACCCATAATGAAATCCATAATTTGGAATCTCATGTTGTTCAAGTTAGACAAGTCTTCTCAGATTCTGAAATTCTAGAAGATGTAGCCACTTGGATCCCTAACCTGAGGCATACCCAAGGACGAAGGAAGCATTATTTTGGAGCATTGGCATTATATTGAAAGAAGAAGACTCTGCTAGGCAAAATCTTGATTGATAAATAGACTTAGAGATACAACATCTTTGCTAGTTTGGAGGATGTCAAAAGGTACCAGCACAACCATAATTACTACTTATAGATGATTGAGTTTAGGATTGCACACATTGAGCTCCATTTCTAGTGTAAACTAGATTCACATGCTCCTCTACAATAAAGTTCTAGAGACATAGTTATGGTCGATTCTTTAGACACTTGAGTTTGCATGCTTATCTCTAGATTTTGTTTTCACATTGCATTCATAGATAGTCTAGTCATGTTAAAAATGTTGAAACATTTTGAATTTTGGACTAATTACTGTATTGGTAAATATTCAAAAATATCTTGTTTCTTGTTTGGCAGATTGAGACTACCTACCCAATAACATATGTGTTGATGATGCTTAAATGATATACATGGTCTGCTTAATTTTCTAACCTAGTACAACATTAAAAAAAGAAATTATAAAGTAATCCAAATATTATAAATTTTAACTTTTACACCCAATTATCTATGCATGTATATATAGAGAGCCATCAAAATATCTAAAGGCCATGATCTCCATCATTTTGATAATAAGACTCCCACAACACTAACATGCCACTTGTATTTAAAGTAAGGTTTACCATAGGCATTACATTAACCAGAAAGACACAAACTTAGACATCTTTCATTGGAATAAGTTCTACAACGTTATTCACTTCTCTTATACGCTGGGAAGCTTCAAGAGGCTGACCTTCTTCTTTATTCTTGAATTTAATTGAGCCAATGGATCACAATGGCTACTTATGTAGAACTGTTCGTGTAACAGTAAAAGTAAAAATACATATTAAAAGAGATTTTTGTGGCGATGCCTGTAGAACTGTTCATGTAATAGTAGAAGTAAAAATACAAATTAAAAGAGATTTCTGTGGCCATGCCTAGTCATATTCCGCAGCTAAGCCTTGGAAACTTCTTTCTTTGCGACGGCTGTACAGGCTAGTCAGTTCCCGTATCAGCTACGTATCTTCTTACGCATTTACTTCGAAATCACTTTGATTGGTTTTTCTTGTACCAAAAACTCTCTTTCCCCTGCAATTCGCACGCAAAGCTTTTCGTAGGTGACGATAGAAGTTCGATTGTTATTGCAGCTAAGGTTCTTGGTGGGATTAGCAGCTTCTTTTCTACTTGTATAGCTTGCTGGGTTTGTTGCACCTCTTTATCTCTTAGAATTGTCTTTTCGGTTTTGATGGGTGATGGTTGGAGTTTGGTTGTTACTGTTGATAAGCTTTTCGGTGGGATTAGCAGCACTTTTTGCACCTATATATACAACAATATCCAAAGGTTTGTTGCACATATATATACAATAGTTTCTTGATAAATTTCTTGATGAGCCTCTTGGGGAGCACTGCCATCATGTAGCAGCTATCGTTACGATTAAGCAATGTCACTGTTCAAAATCAGGATCGGAATGTTACCTACTCATAGGTCATGACCATGGATAGTCTTCAGTCAAAACCCTAATGTTAGGACATGATTATCTCAAAATATTCCTAAAATTAAAAGATAGAAGTTTTTGAAAGTTTCCATAATAGTAGCATGTCACCAGAAATTATCATGATTTTATCTTAACATCTTTTTGGGTTAAAATTATGTAATACTCAAATTTTTTAATCTCTTTAATTAGTTAAGATTTAACATAACTAATAATTATGTCGTACGATGCTTATTATATTAGATATTATTTTGGGATTCAACTGCGTTAAGTAAGTCATTCATGTATGACCATTTCCATGAGAGATAGTCGTAACTGACTAATTTCTCATGATTTTTTAATAGTTCACTCAACGCTCATTGCATCGGGTGATGCTCACAGCGGTGAAGAAGTGGGATTGAAACTAGTGAAATGAATCACATAGCATCAATCATCACTTCTGAAGCTTGCACCCAATAACCAGGACTTCTCGGGAGGTCACCCATCCCAGATTGCCTTTGGCTCAAGCGTTAAACTATGGATTTTTCCTTACAATCAAGCCCACTTAGGTTGCTACCCCATTTGCAAAACCTTAGCAAGTGTTATGCCTCATTTGCTAAGGTTTTGCAAATGGGGTAGCAACCTGAGTGTGCTTGATTGTGGGGAAAACTCCATAGTTAAGCACACTTGAGCTAGAGGCAATCTGGGATGGGTGACCTCCCGGGAAGTCGCGGTTGAATCCCAAAATAATATCTAATATAATGCACTACATAAACCCCCTAATACTTAAATTCAAAAAGAGTGAAGGGATCTATACTTGAATGGTTCATGAGGCACAATACTTGCTAAGGTTTTTCAAATGGGGTAGCAATCTAAGTGGGCTTGATTACGGGGAAAAATCCACAGTTAAGCGCGCTTGAGCCAGAGGCAATCTGGGATGGGTGACCTCCCGGGAAGCCCGAGAAGTCTTGGTTACTGGGTGTAAGCCCCAGAAGTGATCATTGACACTGTGTGATTCATTTCACTAGTTTAAATCCCACTTCTTCACCCCTATGAGCATCACCCGATGCAATGAGTGTTGAGTGAACTATTCAAAAATCTTGAGAAATTAGATAGTTACAACTACCTGTTATGGAAATGGTCATATGTGAATGACTTACTTAACGCAGTTGAATCCCAAAAAAATATTTGATATAATGTACTACATAAACCCCCTAATGCTTATTATATTCTATGGGAAAGATAGGTACGTCCATGTAAATATTGCTATTATTATGTTATTATGCATTTAATAAAACATTTAAGGCTAATTTACGTAGAAGAATATAAAAGAGGGACCATGATATCACAAGGGTGAAGAGTGAGGGGATTGTAGGGGAATTGACATAAATAAATAATTTTGAGTTTTTCATGAAATTGATGTTTCTTCATCACCAAGTTCTTTCATAGAAATATAGAAATTTCAAATTTCAAATAAGCTAATGTGTGAGGTAGTTGGTGGGGAAGTACACTTTTAATAGTTATGGAACTTTGGGGTTGAGTACAACAAGAAGAATTATCTGTCACGCAAAGGAGAATCGTATGGGGAGACATTCATTTAGTCATGCATTCATTCATGGTACAGTAAGTGGGAGCACCCACAAATGTAGTGGAAGGGAAGGAATATTAAAAGAGGATCTAGGGATTTATGTAGAGCTTCACCTGTGCAAAGTATGGTGATGCTTTGGTCACTGTTAAATGTAAGCTATTGGTTAGAAAGAGGAAATGGCTCTTCAAGACGTGTTAATATGTCTACTCTATGCGTGGATTCATGTAGAGGTTCACTTGTGCACATTAGGGTGATACTTTGGTCACTCCTAAATGTAAGCTATTGGCTGGAAACAAGAAATGACTCCTCAAGATGTGAATTTGTCTAGTCTTGTGGTTTTTGTTTTTGTTACCAAGAAGAGGGAGTGACCTATTTTCTGGTAAACCCTAGATAAATATGAGTGGTAGAGACCATACTAAATCAAGTGAACAGTGTAAAGAGAGAGAACTCAGAGGATAAGCTAAGCATAGGAAAGAGAACATTATAAGTATATGTGCAAAGAGAGTAGCCATAGCTAAAAGCTAATATGGCTACCCGATTTGGATTGGATCATTATTTTCTTTGTCATCCATATTGATGATTTTCGAGTGGAAACATCAGAGAAATCAGCTTATAGGAGGAGTTTAGTGGTAGGGCCAGTTTTGAGAATTAGGGTAAAAAACCTTTTATGGTTAGCTTGAGGTCATAAATGATGTTTTTGGGGATAAAAAATTACTACTTAAGTGTCACACCCCATGATGTTATTATCATACAGTTACCTTTAAGATGTCAATCAAAATTCAAATGCGAAATTTATGCCTCTTAAAAGTTGACCTATTGTGATTGACCAATATAATATAAGAGAATGCCACATCAACCCTTGTTACTCATGGAAAAGGGGCTAGACACATGGTCAATATGAAAAAAACTTTGGAAAGATTGAATTGTAACCCATGTTAAGGGTAGAGTGTGTTAAATTTAACCCCTAGCTAGCTACCAGTCTCTGATATAATCGAACCACTAAGAGGAAAAGGAGTTCCATTCAATTCAATTTTTTTGTTCCATAGTAAAGTAGGGTAGCTAAGAGTGGATAGAGAGATAGAACATAGTAGAAGAGGTTTTATTCTGTGGCGGCCTAAGGATCACACGTTTCAAACAACTCCATAGTGAGTGCCTTATCCTTTGTATTTGCATCATTTTCATTCAAAGAAAAGAGAGCAAAGAAACCTCACCTTCGAACTAGGTTTTCTTCTAAAAGGGTTTCCAAGAGTATATCTTGGTGTTTATTATGGTTTGTGAGTGTTTATATTTCATTGTTCTCTATTTTCCTCGTTTATCTATTGCATGCATAAATAAAAAAATCAATAATAATAAATCTAATCTAAGGGAACTAACACTTCATAATATCGATTTCAATTTATTTTAATATATCTATTGTGATGAACGATTTAGAGGAATATTTAAAATATTTTATAAATCATAACAATACCATAGCAAGTTCCTTTGGGTATATTGTGGAAAATTCCAAGGGATCATATCGGTTTAAAAAGAAAATCATAAAACTGTAGCCATGGCTAATGAATTAGTTTATCATAACTTTGAAGATCTAGAAGAGAAGAGTTTTGCACACTTGGAAGTGAAAGTTGCATTTATAAATTGTAATATGATCATCCTCGTGGTGTCACTAACTAATAAGCTCAATCTGTTTGGGGAAGATGAAGGTTCCAATGTAGAGGTCAAATCAGAGGGGAAATTGGGGGATTATAAAGAACTAGAGGAGTCAAGGAAACCTAAACTAGAGTAGTTGAGTTTGATTTTCATGAAACATTCATGGTTTCTCTTCAAAATGGTAGAAAAGGAGGACATCAAGCTATATCAAGGTGAAATCAATGCTTTGAATTAAATCACTGGTTGTAGCAATTACAGGTTTGCTTTATTGTTCACCACATCTGATAAGGAACACAAAAATTCATTTACTCATTTGAAATTAGAAGGCCATGCCCTTACTTGGTGGGATTCAAGCCACAGAGAAACCCTAATAATGTAGCAAGATCCTCCAATAAATAAGTGGGAGGATTTCAAAACTCTCATAAAGTCCTAGTTCTACCCTATCAGGTATGTAGATGACCAGTCAAATTGGTGGCATTACTTCAAGCAAATATAGGGGCAAAGTGTATAGAAGTGCACCACATAATTGAGAAACATTAAAATAATGTTTTGTATCTCTCTCCAGAACCCACATGTATTCCTCAAGTACTCAAGGGATCTACATAGCCATCTGCGAAGGTAATTGATGTTGCTCAAATGTAGAAATGTGGGAAAGACATGTGTGCAAGTGCAATGATTAGAAATAATTGGCTAGAAGGAACTATAGGAAAATTCCAAAGGGAGTAATAAGTGCAAATAGGGAAAGAGATAATAGTTGTAGCACGTTAGTGCAACGATCCTAACAACTACTACAACCATTGTAACATTGGAAATCATACAAAGGAGAAGTGTTAGAAATTAGATCCAGAACTCAATAAAAAAAATCAAAAGAAGGACAAGAAGAATAAAAATCTCATGGCCACAAATTCAAGAAACAAAATGGAAAGATGCTCATGCATGGGTGAGAATATTATTTGCTCATTAGTGTAAAATGGGTGAATCTGAGTATCTTTCAACAATGCAAAGAGAAAGAGATGATCAAACACTTCCATATAAAGGTATAGGTTAAGAAGACAATAATTCATGTTTTTTACAACTCAAGATCATATGCAAATCTCATTGTGATAGCCTTGGTCAATAAATTGGGATTGGAGGTTCAATATCATCTTATATCGTATCCTTTAGGATGGGTAAATAAGGATACAAAAATTAAGGTATCCAAATATTCCACAATAAAATTTTCTATTAATGTTGTTTTTATTAATGAAGTAGAATTGGATGTAGTTCCACTATGTTGGATGCAGAGATGTGTTTCGATGTCTCCATTTGTATGCACATGACACAATCTTTATGTGCAGAGCCAACCAATACTACTTCATCAATGATGGAAAAAATTTCATCATTAATGTGCATATGGGCAAGTCTAAAATTTCATTAGTAAGTGCCAAACAAGTCAAGAAATTGAGTATTTCTAGCTAGAAGTATGTTTTATTGTTTTGAAGGGAAACTTAGTCCGCAGAAGAGTCAATGAGTGTAAAGGATCCCTAGAGAGGTGCACTAAGGAATATAGGCAATAGTTGGAAGAGTTGTTACAAGCATATAAGGGAGTGTTCTAGGAGCCTAAAGGGCTACCACCTAAGAGGGAAGTGGATCACAAGAGCCAATTGTTGATGTAATTTCCACTGATAAACATTGAGATCTATAGGAAGTCTATTATAGATGAAAATGAGAAGACGTATTTGGACAATGTTGGAGTAGGGTGTTATTTGAGTAGTAACCTCACCATGTGTGTGACCCATCCTAAATGTGCCATAGATGGATGGGACTTGGAGAATATACATTGATTACAAGGTGTTAAACACGATTATGCTCAATAACATGTATCCCTTGCCTATAATACATGATATAGTGGACTTGTTTGTGACAAGAAAAATATTTCACCAAGTTGGATGTAAAATAAGGGTATCACCATGTTTGATTCAAAGAAGAAGATACCTAGAAGACAACCTTTAAAACCAAACAAGGTTTATATGAGTGGTTAGTCATGCCATTTAGTCTATGTAATGCACTAGCTACATTCATTATATTAATGAATGATATATTGTTCCCATATGTATATTTATTTATTATTCATTACATGAATGACATATTAGCGCTTAGTGCTAACTAAGAGGAGCATGTCTCATATTTGATATAGGTACTAGGGACTTTGAATAAGCACCAATTGTTGGATAATTTCAAGACGTTTGAATTTGCATAATAGACTTTGATGTACATAGGATATGTGATTGGTAGAGGGGACATCAAAATAGTTATTGTCAATTTGGAGGCCATCATGAAGTGACCAACTCCTACCAATGTTTGTATGGTTAGGAGTTTTTCTGGAGTAGCTTGAGGAAATTCATAGCCACATTTTCAGCAATAACCACACCACTCCACACCACAATAATGAGTGGAAAGAATTTTTAGTGGGAAAAGGGTCAACAAAATTCCTTTGGAAAGTTGAAGAAGAAAATTAGTCAAGCATCAGTTCTTGCATTATTGAAATTATAGTATTCCTTTGAAGTGGAGATAGATGTAAGTGGATATATTATAGGAGCAGTCTTCATCATGAGAATAAGGCCAATATGTTATCATTTCAAAGTATTTCACATGGTTGTTCTCAACTACTGTACCTATGAGAAGGAGCTCTATTCTTAGTACAAGTTGTCAAAAAGTGGAAACACTACATAATGGGAAAGGATACAATCATCTGCATAGATCACTAGTCATTGTAATACCTAGAGGCCCATAGTAAGTTACAACAAACTAGACATTACAAATAGATGTGGTTTTTATAGTAGTTTCATTTGGTGATTAAGTACAATAAGGGCAACACAACAAGTTGGTTGACATGATTTCAAGGAAACCCACATTAAGATTCATGGCTTTGGGAAGTATGATGCACATGGAGCATTTCCCCCATGATGCACATAAAAAAGGACATACAAAGGATGAAGACTTCATGGAGGTATATCAATAGCTATAGGGCCATATTCATGTGGAAATTTTCACAATTGACTACCATATCTAAAATGGGTTTCACTACATGCTAGACAAACTATGTGTTTCTAAAGGTGAGTGACTACAACTACTCATAGAGGCTCACACTTCGAAGGTTGTAGGGAATTTTGTTGTAGGGAATGTGTTTTCCAATTTACAAAAGTATGTGCACTAGCCCAAGATGCAAGAAGATGTAGCTAGGTTCATTAGTGGGTGTATACTTTGTTTTATCGGTAAGCCTAGTAATAGGAAAGAGGGTCTATACCATTCCTTGCTTGTACCCACTTGTCTTGGGAAATAATTTCCATGGAATTTGCAAGAGGTTTATGAACAACCAGGAAGGGACATGACTACATGTTCATGATAGTTGATAGGTTCAACAAGATGTGCATTCGCATTCCCTGTAAAAGGACCATCAACAAGAAATAAGTAGCAAATTTGTCATTTGGACAGGTCTAGGTGCTCTTTAGGATACCAGGGAGCATTATTTTAGATAGGGACACTATATTTTTTAGTGCATTTTAGAGTATATTGTGGTACAATATAGGCACAAAGTTGAAGATATTTACCTCATTCCATTGACAAATAGATGGGAAAACATAAGTGGTCAATCAGACTTTGGTGTAAATTTTGAGGGTAGATTTGGGATAAAAATCTGGTGTATATACAACAGTCTTATAAAGGAGAAAACCACACTTCTACTGGTAAGTTGTTGGTTGAAACTTATTTTGTATATTTTCCACCTTCACGTTTGGATATTGCATCTCGACAATAAAGAAGAGTGAGGATTTCACATGCGATATTTCAAGGGAAAATAAATTTGTTGGGAAGATTAAGCATATCCATTTGCAAGTACAAGAGACACTAAAGTAATCATATGTAAAGTATAGGACTAGGCATGAAAATATAATAGAGAAATTATTTAGATTAGGAGATAGAGTACAATTACAATTGAACAAAGGGAGGCTATAGGGTCATGGTAAGAAAATAAAGGTATTGTGATATGGTCTTTTCAAGATATTAGGAAAGCTGGGAACCTACTTATTATCTCAAAAAAATTATTCTCCGATCAAATAACTTATTGTGTCATTATTTTGCTCTACTATTGAAGCTAAAATAATTAATTTCATAATTGTGGGTCGTCAGTGGTAGACAAGGATCATGTGGTTGTATTCTTTATCCCTTAGAAGAATGAAATCATGCATGGGAACATGAAAATGATTTTGGGTTCTAAGGGTTGTAGTTACCCTTGTCTCTATTTACGAATATACCTCTATTTTAATGTAATCCTTAAAGTTTAACAATGCCTTGAGGAAGGTGCATGTTTTCCCAATGTCAAACCTAGCATATATTGCATTGTAATCCCTTGGAATATCTTCTCAAGGAGTTGCTTAAGAATATTGCCCTCATGATTATTAGCTTGAAACAAGGGAGTTGAGAAGGAATTTTTGGTTAATGAATAGGGCTTGAACCCTATTATAACTTTATTAATATGTTGTTACAAATGAGTTTGATTAAGTTACTTAATATGTGAAAATTATATAGTCAAAATTTTAGAATTTAATAAGTTTTTTCGTGGAAAATATTTGTGCAATATAATAGATATGACATATATAAAAATAAAGTTGCAATCCAATGCATTTGATATGGAAAAATTATTCCATGCTATATGGTGCTTGTGATAGAGATTACAAGACTTCAAAAATTGGTTGATTTTTGAGAAATTTGGAGAATATCTTCTCAAGGAGTTGCTTAAGAAGATTACCCTCATGATTATTAGCTTGAGACAAGGGAGTTGAGAAGGAACTTTTGGTTAATGAATAGGGATTGGACCCTCTTATAACTTTATTAATATGTTGTTGTAAATGAGTTTGATTAAGTTACTTAATATGTGAAAATTATATAGTCAAAATTTTAGAATTTCATAAGTTTTTTAATGGAAAATATTTATGCAATATAATACATATGACATATATAAAAGTAATGTTGCAATCAAATGAGTAATGTTGCAATCCAATGCATTTGATATGGAAAAATTATTCATGCTATATGGTGCTTGTGATAGAGATTACAAGACTTCAAAAATTGGTTGATTTTTGAGAAATTTGAAGAGTTTTCTCAGATTGCATGAGAATATTATCTTGCAGTACCATATATTGGACATAGATATATGGCGAGGAAAATTTTACGAGGATGTGATACACTTCACAAGATGTGAGTCAGATACAGCGAAGAATGAAGACATACGTGATTTGGGAAACTTGAGAAGCTTTGAGAACTTCTTTTTCTAGTATAAGAAAAAAGTTTTTGCTGTGTAATGTATGACATCAAGGTATTATTCTAGTGCTATACGCTACACAAAAAGAAGAAAGAAATATTGCAAAGTTTGATTTTTCTGAGAGATACAAGGGTGAGCGATAATAGGTAAAGGGTGAGCGCTTTTAGTTCGTGGTATGAAAGACCTCACTAATAGTACAACCAACACAACCAACACAAAATTCCAGGATACTCCGCAATAAACAGAATCTACTTGGTTATTTAGTAGATTGGGCAGTCTTCCTTTGACTAGACTTGGAGAAGGAGTTGTCTATAACGCGACTTTTTGGAGATTCCGGTGACGGAATCCGGCGGAAGAAATGAGGTTAAATCTTGATTTTTAGCAGTTAAAATGGTTTTTTAACTGCATATTTGGATTCAGGGCCCTGGAAAACCCCTGGGAGCCATGGATTGTGCAGAAACTAGCTATCAAACTTGGGATTCCAATGAATTGCTGACAGATTTTGACCGGAAAAATCCGCCGGAAAGACTTTCAAAAAGTCGCGTTATAGACTACTGCCTTGGAGAATATTTCAAAATACGATGTTAAAGAGGTAACCGTTCAGGTGTATGAATCTATTTGGGTATTTAGTAGAATGTGCAGCCTTCCTTTGACGAGACCAACAGAATTGACGGAATAAAGAAATTAAAACGGCTGGATTAGGAAGCCTAATATGGCAGGAGAGATTTAGGTTTTAGTTATTAATTAAACAGTCTCAGAAAATATTAATAAACTGGTTGGTTGTCTATTCAATCAGACCAAAATGGTTATTGCTTTATCCTACTCATTCTTTGTAAAAAGCAGTTTTTTTGGGTTATTGCTTTATCCTGCTCATTGTTGGTAAAAAACAATTTTTGTGGGTTTATCTTGTAGCTTAGCTTATTTTATTGTATTTTGTGGGATTACGTTGTAGTTTAGCTTATTTTATTGTGCGGATGGTTATTTAATTTTTATTTTTGTAAATGAATATTTCACTCATAATAAACTAAATGTAAATATTTTTGGAAAAAATATATTGATCTGATTTTATTAAAATAAGTTGAATAGATTAAGTTTAAATCATTTGAATTATTTTTTTTCTTTCCAATGATAATGAGAGATATTTTTAATTTCTAACACAAATCAAATTTATTTTTTTGAGATTGAGGTTGCTTAGCTCTAAGGAAAATGATACAATTGTGTGCATCTTTGTTACATTAAATACTCGTAATGATTCTGTGTATACATTTTTGTTAGTATTAAATATGAGATAACTTTTTTATCTAATTAAGATTAAAAAATATTCTAAATTGCAAGATAAATAGAAGAAAATTTTAGTCCAAGTAGGGAGGGCATGGTAAGGAGTTCAAAAATAAGAAGTTTTTTTTTAATTTTGAAAAAAATAATAGATCTTGATTTTACAATATTGCTACTTTTGAATTTGGGGTTGTAAGACTTGGTTATTTTCCACCTAAAAATTGAAATTGTGTATAGGTGAGGTTTATGCAATTGCATAAATAATGTAACAAAGGCATATGGATCATTCTCCACCCAAAAATTGAAATTGTGTATAGGTGAAGATTATGTAATTGCATAATTAATGTGACAGAGGTATATGGATCATTGCAAAGGCTCTTTCTGGCCAAAGAAGAAAACATCTAAGATTTGTTGGTGCTGGGAAATTCGCACTTGGTTATCCATCACCTTGTTCATGCACCTTTGCCTAATGATTGCACATTGGGAAGCATTATTGATTGAATCAAGAATTTGGAATTAGTCATCTCTACTATTAACTTCTTTTATGTGTTGAGAATGAACAATTCCGCTGCAAATGATCTCACCAGTAAAAAATGTAAATTTGAGGCAAGAGTCGTAATGAAAAATGGGATTCCTTCCCTAGGAACTATTCCTTAAGAATTAGTATGCTATGTAGTATAAATTTTGTGTAAATTTTGTTTATATTTACAGGGTTTTTGGAAAATCTATTCCTCCAAAGTCTTTGTGTGCTTTAAAGTAGTAAAACCGCTAATAAATATTGGGAATAAAGTAACATGTATAGTTAATCTCGAAAGATATTCATTATTGAAAATAAAGTAATATTTATAGCTATTTTCATTATAGAACATGATAATACAACATTCTTTGATGGTTAAAAAAATGAAGTTACTACTAAATTCTTTTCCTTGTATCTTATGGAATCGAATTCCAATTCTCTGTAACTATGTTATAAACCACTAAATAAAGATATCAAGATTGTTCCCTTAGCTTTGCTTGTTCTTGTGAGTACTAAACCATGTAATGAAAATTTATGAGAATTGAATGTTTGTCTTCACCATTGTTCTAATAGGTACACGCTTTGGAAGATAAGAATAAGAAACTCCAAACAAAGCTACCAGTTTTTAAGATAGTTATACTTCTTGGTTCAAGGACCTACATATAACCTGGTGCTTGTATGGAAAATTGGTACTCGAGGTGAATCCTCCACTTCAGTGTAGGAAAATGCAACGGTACACCAAACTAACTTACATCTTGGGTGTGTGCACTTAAACTTTTACTGTTTCGTTTAAAAATCATAATTATTCTCATATCTTTACCCTCTTTGGGTTCTAATTTGATAACTATATTGGCATACTTAACACCTTGCCCAGTGGGCCCTCTGTGATGATAGGAGATGGTGATAATTCCCAGATAGGAGAAACTAAAATCTCTAATGCCCGATCAAATGACTATTTATTGTTGTTTCTCCACCTGTTCCAAGAGTTTGAAAATCCACAACAAATGGAAAACTAGTTTTGTGTGAGAGGATCATACATGTTTTATGTTTTTTCTAGTTATGGTTTTAATCTCATAAACTTTGTTTTAACAGGGTTTTGGTTTTTTTAATTGGAAATATCATTTCTTTCCAGAAAGAAAAAAACACGGCTAGTTATATAGTATAAGTACATATTCAAAATATATATTTTACATGTATTTAATCAGATCTATGATAGGAAATCTCCATATCTAATAATTGTAAGGCACAAAAACATTTAAGCATGAAAGTTCAAAAGAGTGCCAAAAACATAGACCTACTATCATAAATATGTATCTATCTTAGTATGGAGTTAAGTATATTCAAATATTGCAAATTAAATAGACATAAACAGGATAATAAATACTATGGAAGCAAAATGGATCCATCTTCTACAAGATTGTGGAATCTTCTACAATATTGTTGTCCACTAGTAATTGGTGCATTGAGTTGGCAGCCACAGGAAGACCCCTTTTCGACAGAGAATCAGCCACAGTGTTAGACTCCATTAATATTTGTTGGAGAGGGATTTGCACAAAGGATTGTTTGAGGTTGTGTGTGTGGTTAAGCCAACCTTACAGATTTGGTGGAGAAAATTATTCCCCAACACTCCATCTATGTGAGATTTGGAATTCCCATATATGTGGATAGTGTCCATAGAAAGTTCCTTTGCAAACCAAAGGAGACCCAATAATGCCAGTATATCTTCCCTCATCTTTGACCTAGTTGCCACCATGCTAGTCTATTTTGTATTGTTTCCTATGACATATCTGAAGCCATGCTCCACATCCAGATATACATGTCAGTGCTGAGTCATCAAAATAACCTGCAGGAACTGAATGCATGGATGTATATATCGACAAATTAGGTCTTATCATTATGCAGACTTATATCTTATTTGCCCATCCATGTCACAATTTTGGACCAAATCCTATGAGTGTTAATGGGGATACCATCAAATATGTTTTCGTTCCTAGGTATCCATAATTCTCAATGAAGAGAGGGATAGGCTAGTGTATTCTCCCACTCCCGCTCCACCAACACATGCACTGTTCAATTGAGAGGTAAGTTCTATTGGGGACATTAAAAAAAAGAGAAGTCCAACACCATACCTGTGATGTGATCGGGCATTCTAGCAGTAGATGTAAATTTCTTTCAAATGAGTTATGACATAGTAGGCACCATCTTGGTCTATGTATACCATTCTTTCGCAGATGTTCTCAAGTCAAGGTTTTTTCTTGTCACACCAATCAAATGTATAGAATGATATTAGTAGGGACCTTCATTATCCATATATTCTGGAACCATGTTTTCTTGTTTAAAGAGAGTCTGGAGCACATTATGTATTTGTAAGTTTCCGCAACCACCACTATACCTTTGTAAAAAGTCTTAGCCAATGAAATATGATCATTGTTCTATGTTATGCACAAGCCCATCCTTTTGACTTCCATAATATGGTTATCCCAAACCTCAGCACTGTGTCCCGTCAACCCGATGTCAGTTTCCATCTTCCAAAATAGAAACCTCCCATGCCAGTGATGAATAACTTGTGCGAAATAGATGTATCCTTTGACATGTAATTTGTCTATGATGTCATTGGAAGGATGGACACCCACTATGTTATCTAGACCAATTAGAATATAATTACCCGTTCCAAAATACCAACAGTTTCACTAGAGAAACCATCATTTGATTTTATTGAAACTCAACCACATATAAGAGCCAAAAATTTTACCTATAGAGCCATCCCTAATCCATTCTGATGCCTCTCTATCATTCAGGTACTTTTCCCGAACGATGTCCCTCTAGGTACCCTCTCAAAATAGTGCACACCATAATGGCTTAATCAGTAGAGCACATCCAAAAAAATTCATGTCTAGTGTCTGTTCGAGATAGTGATATTCTCCCATTTTATCAAATGGTATTTTCTTCCTTCTCAAGTGCCTGCTTAGATTAAATGTGCCATAATTCTCTAGATTTTGTACACAATGGATGCAAGAAGCATAAATAAGTGTTCCTAGTAAACCAATATTTACTAAAGAACGAACTGTGCAAGGGTGAATCTCCCCCTGAGGGTGATCCATCTATGAGACTAGCCAAATAATTTCTGACAAAATTTATCTAATATCCATAGCCAGTCATTAGTCCTATAGTTGTTAGGCTTGAGTCTGTGTCCCAAATATGTGAAACCCTGACACAAGGGCTTTGTAGCCACGCCAAATATACTAGCAATAAAGTCAATTGCTCTTAGTCTCTTATTAAACTTCTTATTTTAACATACAAAAATCTCTTATTAAACTTGAGCAAACAATTATCCTCGGGTTCTTACAAGGTTTATTTTCACCTATTTTGATAATGAAAAATGTATTTATAATCAAATAATCTTCTATTAAATTAAAAAGCATTCAATATTAAAAAATGTCTTTACATCTTTATCTATGTATTTCTTTCACATAACCTAAAATTTAGTTCAGCACAACATCTTACTTTTGATTTGAGATGTTGAAAATGGAAGCTTTTAAGGTTTACCTTTGAATTTAGAAATTAACTCCAATTTTTACATTAAGTATCTTTGAATGGAATATTAAAACAAGAAGATTCCCACCGTTAAAATTTATAGAAGTCCTCTAACTTCATACTTTAAATACTTATAATTTTCCATTTCTTTGGAACAAGCTATTAAAATTTGCATAAAATTTCATCAACATCCATAGTTCTTTTTCCTGTGCTAAGGAATGTTTATAGTATAAACTTATTACCTCTTAATTCAAAACTTATAGCCACATTCTAACATTTGTCGTTTTTTGGACTTTGAATGTAGAAAACTACAGGAAATTTCTCTCCTCTATGAGCTTCGATTTTTCAACTTGCGTTAAAGTAGTGACGATAATATAATACACTAAAATTCATCAAATTGTCATAATTTTGTAGGCTAAAGAATGTTTTCCAACACAGAGGGTCAGAAAACAATTGAGAAGGTTACTCCCTATGTTTTCTATATTATTCTCAAACCCACAAATACACACAATTGGCTTTAAGTTACTAAAAGAAAAAGAAGGTGAAAGTTACTAAAAGAAAAAAGAAGGTGAAAGATTGAGCGAGGAACGAATTCCAGTACATTGTGATTTTGAAGAAATCCTTTCCACATCGCCTGTTTCTGCTACCAACATGCTCATCAAGAGCTTGAAAACGATATCAATGCCAAAACGATTTGTATGAATAGGTTATTAGGGTAATTTTAGTTAAGATCCATTGAACCAGTTCCTTCCATCAATCTGTCAAGAGACATAAATCAAGGAGGCAATTGTGAGTTTAAGTGGTGGGATTCTAGGGTCAAAAACCTTACAAATATCTAATAATGGATCGAATGCTGCAAAACAATCCAGAGTGGAAACTGGGTAAGCTCTTCTCAAGGAGAAATGCCTTACAACGTAATTAATTTAATGTTTAAATTTTGTAAAGCATACAAAATTTAACCTTTGTAAAAACATTTTGTTTAAATATTTTTTAAATAATTTTTATATGTTGATTTTTTTTTGAAATTAGAAATATATATTTTTATTTTTAATAATTGATAAATGTTTATAAGTATCAATGAATGCTTACTTATCATAGATTTCAACATCATAAGATCAAAAAAATAATTAAGCTATATTGTTATTTTAAGTTATTATTATTAATTATGAAAAAAATTAATTAAGTTGATAAGTGTGTCTACTTTGGAATGATGTTGTTTAATGAAGTGAAAATCTCATCTAGATGGTAACATTTTCACTAGAATTGGATGTTTTTCATTTTGTAAAATCTTGATTTAGAAGTGCTCCACTCTGGATTTTGAAAAAAAAATGGATTCAACACTCTAAAAAACCCACAATACCTAAAATTCTATATTTTGACTGTTGTAACATGGATTTTCAAAATTTTCAACTGGAATTTTCCAAAACGTGCCGGAAAATCTATATTTCTAGGTGAAATTATCGCCTACTTAAACTACTCTTTTTGGAAATTCTAGAATTTTAATTTAATCATTGCTAGTTATTAAGTGGACGGGAGGAATTTAACCTCAACTATAAAATGAAAAAACAGGGAAAAAAAACATAACTACTTTTGAGATAAATCAACCTTTGATTTCTCACTACTACTTAGAATATTCTAAAATATTTCATAGAGGTTAAACCTTCACCGTGAACTCAATAGCTATTGATAATTAAATTAAAACTCTAAAAACAATGACCCTAAATAAACATATTTATTTACATGATAAATATA